>JAUCMT010000013.1:3514982-3533512 GCA_032357475.1 Enteromius thamalakanensis | reverse complement strand
CCAGAGTAAAGAGATGTGTCTTTAATCTAGATTTAAACTGACAGAGTGTGCCCGCCTCCCGAACAGTATTTGGTAAAATGTTCCAGAGTTTGGGTGCTAAATAAGAAAAGGATCTGCCACCCGCAGTAGATTTTGATACACTGAATTTATTTAATACACAAGTTTTATAATTTGAGTTGAATTTCTAAAATAAATATTTTCCACAACATTCTAATTTATTAAGATGCACCTGTATATACTGTATGTCTTATTTAAATGAGTTACTGTAACTCTAACACCAAAAATTATGTATTTCATTGTTTTAATACTACTGTGTTTGTACTACTACTAAGAATAAAACTAATAATAATTTGGAGTGTATAATAGTTTAGTAAACACAGAAAACATTAAGAGTCACACTTGTTATTGACAGAAAAACTCTAATTCTAATATGTTTTTGGCACGTTAATGATTTTATTCCGCTAAATTATTTAGTAACATCAAAATGCTACAAAGTAAGTTTCTTTGCTGTTATTTATCGCTCAGTAGTGGCATTTTTTACAGCACAATTTATAGATGCTGTAAACTACTGGGGTTTGCATTGCCACGGGCGACACAAAAACCACAGAGAACATTGTTGACTGAACCAGCCTGCTGGAAAAGTCACATTAAAAATGGGACATTTATGGCTCAGTTAATGGATGTAGGTCGTAAAAAAAAAAAAAAAAGAGAGAGAGAGAGCAGGAATTACTGTATATGTTATATTACAGAGCTAAAAGTAAATGTTCCTTCTGTATCACTAGCAGTTGCTAATTTTACTTAGAATCATGATAAATTGTAACCATCAAGAATTAGTATCATGTAATAAATTAGAAGTGTGGTTTCTACCATACAGTAAATAAAACTTGCTAACATCATGCAGTATTTGTAGTGCCATAAGATTCAGCAGCATTATTCTTCACATCCACCCAGTCTCACCTGGCAATGTCTCACAGCACACACTGGCACTGAGTGTTGCTATGCAGAAAACAGGGTATGCCCTCTGCAAGCTGACTCCTACTGGCAGCTCAGTTACTGGAATGCTTGACAAGAGTAAAGATGAAGCATAGAACCACAGCACAGTAATCTGTCTGCTCAACACTGCACCATACTGACCATGAGGCCTTCTGTTTAATAAGGCTGAGAATCTGAAATGATATGATGAAAACTGCAGTACAAGGCTTCAGCGAGAGAAGGTTTTGTCTAGTCACTGTTTTGGCACCTTCATTGGACTGTTAATCTTATTTTAGAGTAAAAGTACTTTTAAAGGGTTACTCTGCCCCAAAATTATTTTTCTATTTTAATCACTTACTCCCATGTTGTTCTAATCCCATAAATGCTTTGTTCGTCCTCAGAGCACAATTTATATTTTGGATGAAATCCAGGAGATTTGTAACTGCTCCATAATGGATGTCATTTGACATCACACCCTTATGAATGCCACCTGGCAGGCAAAAATAAGTTTTGTTCCACTGACCACCAGTTATTTTCAAGCAGTTTACATTAAGTAGTAATGTAGTAAAACATAGATATTAAAAGGTGAAATTCAGGAAACACTTTACTGATAATGTATATTTTCTCATCAACTCATTTTGGAATAATAGTAGTCATCAAAACTATGCAATGAAAGTATTCAGTAACCAAACAATTGTCAGCAAATCAAACTTATATACCAGGGACAATATTAATGATAATTTTTAATAATAATAACAATAATAAGTTTTATGTTCTTTAAAGTAGGCACTCATTGTCTAAATCACACCTCTGGACTTTCTCTTAACCAAATTCATGAGGTGAATTCTGGGATACTTTTTAAATTGGATAGTGGTTATAGGGCCCTTAATACTCTCTAGCATGTCATTCAAGCCATGTCTATGTCCTAATCAAGTTGTTTAGAGTTTATTTGTAGCTGGTGCCAAACATTGCCATAGCAATGGGGTTGAGCATGAAAGAAGGAATCAGATCTTTGGCACTGGTGCTGATTCATTCTCCATAGGCAAATGTGTCTATGCTCAAACAGTTCTTAAACAGGATAGGATATTTGGGCAGTACGTCATAAATAAAATATATGAATATCATAGCACTGGGTACGAAATATTAAACCATGCTGTATATGAAAATAATTATGATGATCATGATTTATTCAACTGGGTCTGTAGCAGAATAGCCACAGGTGTAATTCATCACAGGAACTATGTTTTTTCTATATTGAAGAATATATATCTTCTCAGTGTGTGTGTATCAGTCTTAATACAGCACAGATTTACAGTACTTTGCTAATGCTTTAACAAATATTAACATGTTAAGGCAGACATACAAAGCAAATTTCCAACTATCTTCTGTACTAAAAAGGAACAAATAATAAACCATATCGTCTTTCCACAGAGTACCGAGTGCCTCTCAAAAGCATCAGTGTCTGACACGGATACAGAAAAAGCTGGTACTTTGGAGACCTCTGGAGAAGCAGGGAGCAAAGTAAGACCATTATTGTTCTTTGTTTGTTTGTTTTGTTTTTGTTTTGCTGATTAATACTGAGTAATTTGATAACATACTGTACAATGATATTTCGAAATTAAAGAATTTCACAGAAGAATCATGCGGAAGCTAACAGATCCGGTTAGAATTTAACTATGTACTAAAGGGTAATATTAGCCTTTCTGTAAACACAGCAGTCTATCTATTTGTACTTTATACTACATTTTAACAAATGCATTCAAATGAATGTGAACATTTATGGTTGCCTGTACTGCTCCGTCTGTTAGTCTTGTGATGGACTGACCATCTGTCCTGAATATTTCCTTCTTTTGGTCAGAGATGCTGAAATATGCCTCTAATGGTATGTTCACACCAGACACGACTTGCACAAATAAATCGAACAAATCTGCGGTTTATTTAAAAAGAGAGCGCGTTTTGGGTATATCTCATAGGCTTTAAACTCTGGTTTAATGAATCTATTATGCATTTACTTTTTATTCCTGTTTCTATGAAAGTACGAAGATGTATCATACAGAGACGATGATTTTGTCCTCCACTGTTTCGGAATTCTGCCTCCGCTTGCTAGTAATGACGTCACTACTAGAGCAAGCTCCTGATTGGTTACACGGCGTGAATTTTTGCCAATTTCAGATTTTTCAACTTGACTTAACATGTAATTCACTCGCGCTTAACACTTCATTTGCATTTGGTGTGAAAGCAGCATAACACTAATTTGCTTTATTCATTTTCTGTTCTGTTTTCTTTTTATTTATTATATAATAATGTGAAAATATGTGTACTGCATTAAGGTAATTGAGAGCACTTGCAAATCATTGCTCTTTTGTTGGTATTGATTGCTTCCATTGTTCAAGTGTCTGCTAAATGACTAAATGTAAATGTACTTACCTATGTTAAATTAATTTACTAGATTTTAACATGTCATGGAGTTACTCCATGACATGCACAAACCATAGTTTGTGCATGGTCAAGACATCCACGAAATAACACAACATTAGATGTTCAGGGGATGGCATTTAATTTCTGACCTTATATGCAGTATCCATATTATTTCAGATTGAATATACTTTAATGATAAAACAATTGTTCAATAATAAACTCATACATCGTTTAATTGCGTTTGGGTTGCAGGTGGAGATGGTGTTTTGGCTGTTGTCCATGCTGGCCTCTAGAGATCGAGAAGAGATGTCCCGTACCCTTTTGGCAATGTCAAGCTCACAGGAAAGTTGCATTGCTATGCGCAAATCTGGTTGCGTTCCACTGCTTGTGCAAATACTACATGAGGGTGGCACCGGGGAAGCAGCTGGGACAGGAGGCTATAGTCGAGAAGCCCGTTCCAGAGCCAGTGCTGCCCTGCACAACATTGTGTACTCACAGCCAGATGAGGGCCAAGCACGACGTGAGATGAGAGTTCTTCATGTGCTAGAGCAGATCCGCTCACAATGCGAAAATGGCTGGGACTGGATTGAGAACCATTTAAGTACCCCATCACCTGGTGGTGGCAAAACCACAGGTAAACTTTGGTTAAGCTATTCATAGTTATTGTACATTAATTCAAATATATATTTTTGATTGTTTTTTATACATACTGTTAGAATAAGTATATATTTACCTTGATGTCCACAGAAATCCCTGAGCCAGTGGATCCTCAAATGTGCCAGGCCTTGTGTGCAATAATGAAGTTATCCTTTGAGGAAGAGTACCGCAGGGCGATGAATGAACTAGGTGCGTGAATACATTTTTTATAAAAACACCAAATGTAGTTGTAAACCAATTTCGAGAGGAAGCACGGTCGAAATACAACCCAGCTGCCAGCGATCGCAACCCAGCTGCCAACAATCAGTTAACCATTACCGCCTCCATAGTTAGTTAATCAGGCCACTAATTCCACTATAAATAAACCAGTTTTCTACCCTTCAGTATCTTGCTTTAAATTCTTTACATCCCCTCCACCTCCCCTTTACCCCCGTTCGCTCCTTCCGGGGGGGCACGCCGGGTTCGAGCAGGCCTAGAGCCCCGCCCTAGCTAGGGTTATCGTTACCAGGGCTCGAGGTTCACCGAAACCCCCGGCTCGCCCCCGATAGCACGCCAAACTCGCTTATTATATTATTATTTTATTGAGGAAGCGCAAACTCTTGAAAGTATATAAGTTTTAAATATAGTGAGGAAAGAACACAAATAAGTTTGTTTGTTCATGTTTTAGGTGGACTGCAAGCCATTGCAGAGCTAATGCAATTGGACCAAGAACTGTATGGCATGCAAAATGAGCCAATCAACATGGCCCTCCGGCGTTATGCGGGAATGGCACTCACAAATCTTACATATGGAGATGTTGCAAATAAGGTACATTTTTAAATTATCGCATACAAGTGAGGAAGACAGTGATATTTGTATTCATCTTATTCCTTTACAACAATGTAATCAGTGACCACACTGGCCATAAATATTTATACTGAAATAAATCAATTTTTTGCCAGATTATTAAACATATTATGTATTTTATCTTTTGTAACAGTTGATTTTGCACTTTAGATATAATATCAATTAATAATAATGCATACATACAGTACCGGGCCAATGTACAACTTATAAATGCAATATTTTGCCTTCTTGTGATGTTGACAAAAATGCTCTTTATCAACTTCATCAGGCTACACTTTGCTCAAAGAAAAACTGTCTTCAAGCCATTGTTGCACAGCTTGCATCTGATAGCGAGGAATTACAGCAGGTACATAACCTACTTTTCCATACAGCAAACCATCACTCACATTTGTCACATTTTTGACAACAAATATTATGCAACAGCACATTTTAATATTACTTTTTATTTGCTTCTCTAATTTGTAATTATTTTGCCAGCACAACATCAGAGCTCTGTGATTTGTCATTGCTTTTAGGTAGTGTCAAGTATACTGAGAAACTTGTCATGGCGTGCTGATATCAACAGCAAAAGGGCTCTGAGAGATGTCGGCAGTGTGTCAGCACTTATGACTTGTGCACTGCAGGCTACAAAGGTACAAGCAAAAATGTCTATGGCATCCATTTCTTACATTCCGTAAAACTGAACATGAGTGATTCACCCATTAAACTGATATTTGTGCTTCAATACCATTCAGAAAATGACAAGTAATTTTAAATGGTCTGGTCTTCCCCACAGGAATCCACTTTAAAGAGTGTGCTCAGTGCACTGTGGAATCTGTCAGCACACAGCACTGAGAATAAGGTGGCAATTTGCTCTGTTGATGGGGCTCTCGGCTTTTTGGTTAGCACTTTGACTTATCGATGCCAAACCAACTCACTGGCCATTATTGAGAGTGGTGGAGGTATCCTGCGTAATGTGTCCAGCCTTATTGCTACCCGAGATGATTGCAGGTATCATGTTTATTCACATTCACAACTTAAGCAGAGATCAAAGTTTCCATGACATCACTTAAATTCTTTCTCTTTTCCTAATTCAGGCAAATCCTCAGAGATCATAACTGCCTTCAAACTCTGCTGCAGCACTTGCGATCTCACAGTTTGACTATTGTGAGTAATGCATGTGGAACCCTCTGGAACCTGTCTGCACGAAGTCCAAAGGACCAGGAATTGCTGTGGGATCTGGGAGCTGTAAGCATGCTGCGCAATCTCATCCATTCAAAGCACAAAATGATAGCCATGGGAAGTGCTGCAGCTCTGCGAAACCTCCTCACAAATCGACCACTTAAATATAAAGACACTGCTGTTATATCGCCAGGATCTTGCATGCCATCCCTCTACATGAGGAAGCAGAAAGCATTAGAGGCAGAGTTAGATGCGAAGCATCTGGCGGAAACATTTGATTCAATTGAGAAGCAAAGTTTTAAGCATCAAAGTATAAACAAACCTTTGAGACACATTGAGAGCCTAGCAAAAGACTATGCCTCAGACTCTGGTTGTTTTGATGATGATGAAGCACCTAATGTATCGACCAGTTTGGATACTGGAACCTTCTCCATGCTCTCCATGTTCTTGAATAATTCTAACTTCCTTAATACCCAGCCCCGTAAGCGAGAGGGGGAGCCTGAACAAGATGTTGAAAGCTTTCAAACTGAAAATAAAATGTCACAACCTCCTGATGATGAAGTGACTGTGGCAGCTGAGAAATTAGCCAAGAAGATCACCAACACTGTGGCTAAAATTGACAGACTGGTGGAAGACATTACCATGCATACATCCTCAGAGGACAGCTTCAGCCTTAGCTCAGAAGATCATTTTGTGGATTGGAATTATGGGCCAGATGAGCTCCATGAGGCACGAGCCATTTCTTGTTCCCCTTGTCATCTTTCTGACACCAGCTCTTTTTTACCTAAAGAGCGTCTTAGCAGAGCATATGCCTTCTTGCATCTTAAAACAGCCAACTCGAGTTTATCCAATGACAGCCTTAACAGTGGCAGCATCAGCGATGGCTATTGTGGCAGTCAGGACCAGACTCATACCTCGGCAAAACCAGCAGAACAACGACGTCCTAATAGACTTGACCTTAAAGTAACTCACGAAGAACCAGTGAACAGTGGTGTACATATTTCAAGAGTCATGTGTCAAAATGAGATCCCTGAAAGAGATTTTGAGACAAACAAGGAAGCAATTTTGCCTGATTCAGGTTCCACTGATACAGAGAAAAGCCAAGAACCTTTTATATCACCTGCAACAGTATCAACCAAGGTGTCGTCAGATGCTAGCATACCAACTGTTAAGTTGTCTCCCTCCTATCAGCATGTTCCACTGATCCAGAGTGTTGCCAAATTTGGCATTGCAAAAACTGCAATTAATGTTCAGGCAGCTCAAGCAATGCGCAGGCAAGCTTGGGTTCCAACAGTGATGACTGGAGGTAGTATTAGCAAGTTTTCCCCAATATGCTCTGCAAGAAGCCCAACAATAGGACAGCTGGAGACCCCTCAGAAGTATTCTGTAGAGAACACTCCAATATGCTTCTCTCGCTGCAGTTCTCTGTCCTCTCTGTCTTCTGGAGATGGAGCTCTTGATGGACAAAGTCAGACTGAAAATGAGCTGGAGAGTGACTCCTCGTTAGAAATCATAGAGGTGGAAGATGTGAATGTTGAGAGAAAAGATGAAGAGGATGAGACACTTGATGACTTGAGTGACAGTCAGTTATTATTAACTGATCAGAAAATCAGCAGCTCTGATCCAACAGAGATTCCTAGTACAATCAAAAATGAGAAGAGGTTTCTTAGAGGATTGTCTCCAGTAATTCTTGAGGACAGGACACCATCCAGCTCTTCGGAAAACTACATTCACGAAACACCACTTGTAATGAGCCGCTGCAGTTCAGTAAGCTCACTTGGCAGCTTTGAATCTCCTTCAATTGCCAGCTCTATTCAGAGTGATCCATGTAGTGAAATGATAAGTGGTACTGTCAGCCCCAGTGACTTACCAGACAGCCCAGGACAAACAATGCCTCCGAGTCGAAGCAAAACTCCATGCTGTGCAGAATCAAGTGGACCAGAAACACAGAATCTTAGTGGTGTAGGAAGCCAGTGGGAAAACAGTTTGCGCAAATTTATGGAAATCGCAGACTTTAAAGAAAGGTTTAACCTACCTCAAGATTTGGACACAATGATCTATTTCACTGTGGAAAAACCAATTGAGAATTTCTCATGTGCCTCTAGTCTGAGTGCTCTCCCTCTGCATGAACACTATGTCCAAAAAGATGTGGAGCTCAAACTTACTCCTTTGCTAAACCAGCAAGACAATGATCCAGATGATTCTGAAAAGGAAGAGGACATGGATGACCAAGACCAGTATAGTGAAGGCAACTCAGATGATGACATTGAAATTCTGAAAGAGTGCATTAATTCTGCCATGCCTTCTAGGTTTAAAAAGGTAAGACAAACCATGATGCCCAACCTCTCAAACCAAGTTCTCAGCATGCAGAGTCGAAAATCTGTGCAATTACCAGTGTATATGGTGCTGCAGAACAAAAACAATCAAATGTGTACCGGACAAAAGCTCGGAATGTCTTCAAAGGAAATCTATAATGATGATTCCTCTTACACTGACTCTGCTGAAGGTACGCCCATCAATTTCTCAAGCACCACTTCCTTGAGCGATGAAACTCTCCAGTATCCACTCAGAACTAAAGGAATGAAAGACTGGCGAAGAAACAAAGAGACGCAAGAGCTGATTGACATTGAGGCAAAGAGGATTGAAGACCTACGCATGTTCTCCCGCTTCCACAAACCAACTAAAATGACATGTCAGTCTCACAAAGTCACAAACCAATTGAACAAGTCAATCAGACATATGGTACCCACTCAGAGATTACTTATACAGAGTAAAGAGATGGCAGCAAAAATGACCCAGCAAAGGATTCAAAGCCAGTCTCCAGTTCGGAAAATTCAAAGGCAAGGACAAAATTTGTCAAAAAGCATGCCACAGTTAGATATTCCTGTAAGAAAACAAAGCACAGAGGTGTACCAAAATCAGAAAACCTACTCTCTGAGTCATGCACAGGAAAACACTTTAGCCTTTCAATCTAGGCATCATCCAACAACTACGGAAGTGGCCATCTGCCATAAAATGGACAGACAGGATGGATTGATGAATAGGACAGGACAGAAACAGCATTATGAATCAAGCAAGACTAATGTAATACGCAATGCTAATATACAAGATCAAGTCAACAACTACCAGTCCCGCCAAAAAGGTTTTCACAAAATCAAGCAAAATCTCATTTTAGAAGAAGCACCTCCATGCTACTCTTTGAGCTCCTCCCTTAGCTCTTTGAGTGACGCAGAATTTGAGGAACATCATGGAAAACGTCTGCAAACGTGGATAAGGAATAAACATAATATAACATCCAAACCCCAGTGTACTACAAAATCACAGCAAGAACGTAATCAGTTTGAAGAGAACAGCTCGCCAAGCTCAGTCAGCATGGATTCAGAAGATGATCTTTTGATAAAATGCATAACATCTGCAATGCCTCAACACAAGAAAAAGCAGGCTGCCAGAAAAAAGAAAGCGGAGAAAAAGCACAAACAGAAAGCTACTCTTCAGAAAGCAACAGAGTGGAATCCTGAAAATGACCTAGATTCTGATGAAATGGCATCAGACAAAGACTCAGATCTCAACAGTGTTGAATGGAGAGCAATACAAGAAGGAGCTAATACAATCATTACCAAGTTACAAGCTTCAAAGTCCCAGGAACCCTCATCAGAGTCTGAATCAGTTCTGTCATTTATGTCTGGATCAAGCTTTACTCCTAAAGAGAAGAAGGTATACAAAGATGACAAAAAGGCTAATAAACCACTTGATTTTGCCCCTCGTAAACCTGTTCCAAACTTGCCTGTGGTCTTCAGGGGTAGAACAGTGATATACACGCCCAAGAAGGAGACAACCCTCTCTCAAAGACCACCACCTAAAAAAGTGACACAGAAAGCAGATGCCCCTAAAAATCCAGCTCTAGCTCAACACAGGTCAAGAAGCCTGCACAGACTGGGCCACCCCATGGACTCCATGCAGTTGTCATTGCCCAAAAGAAGCTCAACACCACCTGCCAGGATACCAAAGAGCTCATCTTCGGGATCATCTCAAAGTTCAACACCTTCCAGGCATCCTCAGAAGAAAGTAACCTCCCCAACCCAAACTATTAAACAAGTTCCAGAGAAAGTGGCTTCAGCACCATGCAGTCCACCGGACAAAAGAGGAAGCACAAACAACGATCAGAACTCGAAGTCTCCTACAGACAGGAAAACACAGAAATCCCCTGTCAGAATACCATTCATGCAAAATCCATCTAGGCAAACCAGAAACATTTCACCATTAGTAACCAACCAGCCCACTGGCATCAGCAGACAAAATACACAGATGTCAGGGAAAAGAATATTACCAGCAAATCGATTGGATTTGGTTCGCATGACATCTACTCATTCAAGTAGTGGTGAATCAGATCGTAATGGCTTTCTCAGACAACTGACATTCATTAAAGAGTCGTCAAAAGTCTCAAGACGTGATGCTTCTTCACGTTCTGTTCCAACATCACAGCATGCCTCACCCCGGAGAGCAGTTCCAGGGGCTCCAGCAGTTTTCTTATGTTCTTCTCGTTGTCAAGAGCTGAAGGAAGCAGTTCAAGGTCCAAGAAGAATGCCTGTGACTCAAGGACAAAGACAAGGGCAGGACCAGGGGGTACTCAGACAGGGCATGGCTCCATCAAGAGCCATCTCCATTGATAGGGTCGTCACTGTGAAACGCCCAGCTAGACGTACAAGCTCGGAAAGTCCTTGCAGGGCCTCACAGCGAAATACGCCGGGCCCAAAGCCAAGAGAAAAGAGGGAGGATACATTCAAAAGATACTCCTCCTCTCCAAGCATAAACGTCTTGAGTCGGGTCACCAGCCGCTCATCTCTTCGCTCTTCATCCTCTGACTCAAGTGGACGAGCTAAAAGTGAAAGGAACACAAATCAGAGGCAACAGAGAGCTGGATCACGTAACTCTGACAAAGTGACTTGGCGAAGAATTCGTGATGAGGATGTTCCCCAGATATTAAAGAGCACCCTTCCACCCACTGCACTGCCCCTGTTGCCTTCACCTGAGGGCGCCAAACAGATGCCACCACCGATGCCAGGAAAACGGCCTACTATTACTCTAGCATCACGGAAAACAAGTGATGCAACTGTTCAAACTGAGGAGTACTCAGCCAACAAAACAAATTCAAGCACCTCTCCCACGATTGAAAAAGCTCTTGGCATTACAGAGGAGGCCACCAAGATGGCCCTTCCCAGGAAAATAAGCATGGCCTTTGGGAATAACCTTCAAGATGGGGATTCGGATGGATCTCAAAAAACCTACAGCACAGCATCAACCGCCACCTTTCAGTCAGTGGAAAGTACTCACAGTGGTGGTGTTGGCCATTTCCGACAGAGCTCACCCAGTAAAGCTGTCAGGGTTACACCTTTCAACTACATCCCCAGCCCCATGGTCTGCTGCTCTCCACAGACACATGGTCAAGCACAGACGATGACAGAGAAGGCAGGGGAAAAACAGGAAGCATAATCAGTCCACAGTTCCAAGGCTGACAAAGTACTATGCTCCTGATGCTGTTAAAAACTCAGGTGGTAATGGATATGATTCTCTTTACCTCGGATATTTAATGAGTCTTGCGCTTGCTAGTGCATCAGAAGTTCTACCAATTTGAAAGAAAAATTACAATCTGGATGTGAACAGTTACCCATGTAGTATAGAACCTCACTGGATTCACAACATGATCCTAACTCCACCACAAATGAGGGTATACCCATTTTTTTATACTTTTGTACAGTCATATTAATCATTGCGTATGCTACTTGGACAATTAATCACACATGACAAAGACTGTCTGGGAAATTTGTTATCCACCGATAAAAATCACGGCCTACATTTAGAACAATATGCAAACATTTCTGCGAACAACAGTGACAAATACTTTAAAAGACCATGTGCCACCTGCAAACCGGAAAAGACTGTTGTACTCTCACACGAGAACCATGTATGCACATGCCTTTATGCCACACAGACAGGTTAAAAAGCCTCTTGCCTTCACTTATTATTACTGCAGGAAAATATAGCTACAATAGGTAAAATCTGTACACAATGTCTATGTAATCGTCATAGATATTTAGTGGTAATGTTGTAAATACTGATATACAACTGTAGTCTAATGCTTCCCAGAAGGCAAAATGTAACCCTGCCATTGGTAAAAAATAGCATGCTAAATACTCACTTATCCACTGTAAACACGTGATGTTGACTTTGCGGTTTCTTTTTTCATTGAAAATGACAGACTGTAAGTACAACCATGAATCTCTACCCACACATTTGCATTTTTGAATATAAGATTGTTGTAATTGTGGAGTGTTCAGCAAAATGTATGTAATACAATTAAGTGGCTGTACATACTCTTGCTTACTGAATGCTTTCATAATGTCATTTTGTGTAGAATCAGAGTATGCTTTAAGTATTAAAAAGCAAGCCAATGAGTAGCAACTCTGCGGATTGAGACAAATACTGGCCATTTACAGTAAGTTGGGCTGAATTCTAACAGACAGAATGTTTAAAATGGCTTCCACTCAACCAAAGCCTATTGCCAAAACTGCAGCTACTCAAGCAAATATTGTAGACATATGATCAGTCTAGGTTTAACTATGGCCAATTAGCCAGCACAAAAAGTGTTTGTCTTATTTGGTGAGGTGCAGTATTTACATGGGTTTAGTTTTAACTGTAATATAGCAGCTTCACTCAATTTGTCTTTTAGCAAGAAAACATGCGCTCTTTCTGAAAAGTAAAGTCATTGATCACACAAATTCTGAGAATGATAAGAGAGAACTACAGTGTATTTCAGGAGTGTTGTAAGTGCCGTTACCAACTGGTGTTCCCACATTAATGACTTTCTCTGCCGGTACTGAAATTGACCAGTTACAGAGCACAGTGTAACATTTTAAGGACCCTTACCAGTGGTGGTCAGGCTAAAGCAATATGATGCAATGTTAAATTCAAATTGACATAAAGGGAAAATTTGATGCATATTTGAAAGGTTTTTGTCAAGGCATGAATTGGGTTCAGAATGTTGTTTGAAAGAATGTGGTGTAGACTAACAGCTAAACAGTTGTGGCCAAGTTAGGGTAAGGGTGTCCTCAAATAAACATTCTCATAAAAACCGGTGTGCTTACTTGATCTGAGTGGATGTAATTTATTCAATGGTAGATGCCTTCAGACTATCTTCAGGGTTGCCAAGTCTGCATAACAACACTATCCCAATGGCCAATCAAAAACAGCCCAAAGTACCCTATTCCAACTATCAAAAGCTAAACTCCAATCAGGGCCGCCCTGGGCATAGGCAGTATAGGCAAATGCTAAGTGCACCTATCCCTATGGGCTGTTTGTTTATATTTTATTTTTTAATTACAAAGAGAGCGAGATAACTATTTTATTGCTCTCCCGACCCGAAGCATTATCTTTCTTTCCTAATGCAGCCAATTTCAAATGCATCAATTACCTGATAGTGACAATTTATCAGTGACAATCACCATAATGTCAAAAAGACAAGCCCTCAGGTGCTCAGGGAAGAAAAAAAAAGAGAATAAGAAAAACGGGACAAAGAAAGAGGTACAGCTATGAATGATGATGATAATATTAAACTAGATGAGGTAAAAATTTGGAAGAAACTTTATGTTGGAGTAGTCTAGTTCAAAATGTTCTAGAGATCCAGAGATCGATGATTTAGTAATTGTGTATTTTTTTTCGTGTAACAACACATTTTAATACTATTTTTACAAGTTGTGTAGGATATGTGTAATTTTTTTATTTGAAATGGCTAATTTTGTAATGTTTTATATATATATATATTAGGGATAGGTTTAGGGGTGGGGTTGTGTGGTCTTACAAATTAATTACTATTAATTAGGAATTGCTATTCTGTGTTGCAAAGCAGCGTATTTCCTATAAAAGTATAAAAAACAAGACAAAGCTACAGTATGCAGTGTCTGTGTGTATGTTTGAACAATGATTATTGATGGAATGGCTGTGAGGTAAGGGGCACCAGCTAAAATCTCGCCTCGGGCAACAAATTGTCCAGGGCCGGACCTGACTCCCATACATGTAATAAATATGTTACAGTCAGTTTTACGTTCCATAAACAATTTTAATATGAAAGTATTGTGGCAACAATTTAAAAATCCCAATTCCTGCAGGTTTGGAGACTTGGCAACCCTGACTGCAATGGTTAACACAGCTTTTTTTTTAATGTGGCAAAACCTTTTATCATTTTAAAAGTGGCAGACCACCAATCTCCCCACATCTGAAAAAAAACACCTACTAGTTTTAAGCAGTGTTTAAATGATCGTTAGGTAACATTATATATCATAAAGTAGCCTTGCTTTTACTAAGCCATCATTTTGCAATTGTGCTCTTTTGTTCTTTTTTGCTGCCTTTAATTCATAAACCTAAACGAGATTTACATTCAGTAACTAAAAAGTTGTTAAATGTTAAGTGGCACAACAGAAACACAGTGTCAGATTTAACACAATCGGTTAATTCAGTTTATTATTCAGACTCAGTGCTACTGATTTAAGTCTTTAACTGTCTAATTGTGGAGCACAGCTTGAGAACCAATGCATAAAAATAAAAATCCACAATCTGTGGTCCATAACTGGCCTGTCCTAACAATTTAGAATTAAGGATTGTTGTATTTGGATACTTCCATTAGGGTAATTAGTCACTTAGACAGGCTATTTACTTTCACTACTGTGTCACAGTGATTAATATATGTAAAGGTTATATGTTAAAAAGGTTGTACAGTCTACCCTGAACTATTCCAGTCATCAATAAATACTGTGAAAATTAGATGTAAATAACTGCACATTAAATAATGATAATACATTAAGACTGTACAACTTATGAAATGGACACACACAGCACATTAAGAATTAGCAAGTAGATTTATCACAAACAAATCAGTCAGGAATATCACAAACATAAATTGAAAATGTCAAAAGTGTCCAAGTGGCATATTTAAAGAGTTATGATTACACTGAACCAAAAACCTAACAGCATCTTAGCAAGAGAGAAGGCTCTTTCGTGGAAATGAAGTGCCATGCTCAATCATCAGCTACTGAATGAGCAAATCTCAAGTTCAACAGGTGAGTTGTCACAGAGCGCTCCTCTTCACCTCCATCACAATGTGCTCCAAAGACTCCCCAGCCGTACGCAGCTCGTCTCTCCGCCGTGTGAGACTGCCACGTTCCTCTTGCAATCGCTCGTGTAGCTCTATGTAGCGTCTGCTCCTCAGGTATCTCTCCTCCACTTCACTGCCGCTGGAATTGGCTTTCAGATCTGAAAAGTCAAGGCCAAATATTACCATTATACATGCAAAGCTGCAGCTACATCCATGCCCAACACAGCTAGCAGCAGCAAAGACGTTGGCCTACAAAATTAAATAATACCTCATGGGACATATGTGATATAACTTATTAAACAATGACAATAATAATAATACAAAAAGTACTTCCGGATTCAAATTCCATATCGTGTCTGTATAGGATTGGATTAGCATGATAAGGTAAACAACAACAAAAAAAATTACCAATGATTACCAGGTAAACAAACAACATTAGAAAAGGGACCAACATTTTTTTCCCTGTAATGGCTGGAATACATTGCACCACAGTCTAGTTCCTGATCTCAAGAGAAAATGTACGTTAGCTATTTTATGATAAGCTCATTTCATGTTTTTATTATTATTATTATTATTTTTATTATTATGTGATTAGGAAATAAGTAAGCACAAAGATTCACGTGTACAAGCACACTGTACAAGAACATATACATTGAATATATAAATGTATAAAAATGTATTTTTAAAAATTGCCAAAGCAGTTTATTTTACTCTTTTGTAAGTTTTCATTGTCCATTGGAGGTTATCAATCTGTATTAGTGCTTCATAGAGCGAGTATTTTAAGTCAAGTGCTGAGAAATCGTCGCCTGTCCGGTAACGGTACCTTCAGCAGAATCGTGTAAAACGGTGAACACCGGATCGCTGGGACAGGCTCGGTTTACGTCCTCCATGATCTGCTCCACGGTCGGCGGATCCGGTCTGGATGGCAGCACCATTCGCTTCTTGCTTTTGGAACCAAAATTCATCTTGACTGGAGACGCACCAGCTTCAATTTTAAACTTCAAAGATGTGACGTTTATAAGTGTTCATGTTGATGCACAAATTGTACACAGCGAAACAAACTACACTACAATAACGTTAGTTAATGACTGAACATACTTCACATGTTAACTGTTTACTAAGAGCACCACAGCTGACACGTCACAGTGTGATTCGTCGATTTCAACGAAGATCTTTGTGATGATTGTCGCCATCTTTCGACTCGGAGTAAAACAGCAAACATTTTTAACTATAGGAAAAGTCAACTGATACAAAAACACAGCCTGTCTCCCAATGTGCATACTATCATCCTGGAATAAGGTTATGGAGTGGCCAGCCCAATCTCCTGACCTTAACCCATGAGAAAACTTGTACGGTAACATCAAAAATGCTGTTTCTGAGGCAAATCTCAGGAATACAGAGGAATTGTCAAATCATCCGTGGCTGGAATACCTGTTTACAGGCGGCAGAAGTTGGTTGACTCCATGCAGACATTTGGGACGACCAGAACCCTTCCTAGAGCTGGCCGTCTGGCCAATATGAACTTCTCTTCAGTAACATGTTCACTAAAATACACCTGAAAGACTTCAATGGTGAGAAATAAGATAATCTGGTCTGATGAGACCAAGATAGAACATTTTGGCCTTAATTCTAAGCGGTATGTGTGGAAGAACCAGGCACTGCTCATCACCTGTCCAATACAGTCCCAACACTGAAGCACGGTGGTGCAGCATCACGCTGTGGGGGTGTTTTTCAGCTGCAGGGAAAGGACGACTGGTTGCAATCGAGGGAAAGAGCAATATAGCCAAGTATAGGGATATCCTGGACCAAAACCTTCTCCAGAGATCTCAGGACTGCAAACTGGCTCAGCTGATGTATGATAAAAATATATATTTTCAGATATTGTAAACAAACATTTTATTGTTGTATGATAATTGTTTATTTCAATAATACAATTACAAAATCCCTGACAAATGCCATGAATACAATAAATTACCAAGAAAATACATATACAATGCTGAATGTTTGTTGAATTTCCTACAGTACATTTCTGTTTTCCATGTTTGTTGAAGACATTGAACAATTTATACAAATTGATAGGAGCTGTAAAAGTACATATACCATGTTATTAAACTATAAAGTCCAAAACTTCACTCCTAACTATGGCTGTGTGAAATGAGGTCTTTACAATGAGACCATATGATACTGCTGTCATGTCTGAATTTGTCTTCAACATATGATGCTGCATCTCTTGCAAGTTAGTGTCATCCACCATTCACTGTAGCCACCTGTATGTCTGCATGTAGAAAGAAAGAAATAATTTTAAATATAAACAATAAAACCTTTGACAAATACCTCATACATACACTGAAAGCTTACCGTTTAATCAACAGTGGGTTCAGTCTAGAGTTAGACACAATCAAGAAGAGACAGCACAGAGAGATGGATTAATATGGAGAAAATCAAAGAACATGAAAATGTATGACTTGTCAAATGTGGGTTTATTAGCATTATGATGACATACAGGAGCAGAACTGGGCAGTCTTCTGACTTCAGGCTCGGCTGGGCCGATAGTCCGGTTTCTCACCAGAGTCTGAAGAACTGCAGTAGAATAATAGAAAGAAAAAGCAATACCTTGAACAATTCATAAACATTTATTAAAACATTTATATACATGTATACAAATTATGAGCTGATATCAATCCACTTTTACATTTAAATAAAAAAACTGTGTTGCATGAAAATGCAACAGCTTCCCAAATAAAAATCTATAGATAAGTAAAAACAGATTATTTTACTAATGTGTAATATACTTGGATTACCTGATAACTTAGAAATGAAGAGTATGTCACATTACAACCTATTACATGAGTTTCCCCCAGAGCTGTTGCTTTTTTACACACAACAACAGCCAAGAAAAGTCAAATCTGTGTTTAAAAATCAGTTTTGTGTACTACAAGAGAGAAGAAGTGAAGAAAGTTTAACAAAAATATATTACGATGGTACAGTAAAATGTTCTGTGCTTCTCGAAATAATTGGCTAATACTGGTACTATTATTTGAAAGGATTTTTTTTTTAATTCATCCATGTTTCAATATCAAACATCATTATCATTATCTTGTGCATCATTTTTGACAAAACTAATAATAATAATTTAATAACTTTTATAATATTATATTACCATATATTTAATGCTGTCAAAAATTAGATGTGATTAATCGTATCCAAAATAAAAGTTTTTGTTTGCAAAATATATGTGTTTCTGACAGGGTTGCGGTCAATTCAGGAATGAACTCAACAATTCCAATTCAAAGAAGGAAATGGAATTGGAATTAAACAACAATTAAAGGAA
>JAUCMT010000013.1:3503939-3514882 GCA_032357475.1 Enteromius thamalakanensis | reverse complement strand
CAAATGAAAGATTGCTATCAAACAGCACACCTAGGTTCCTAACTGATGAAGAAGAACTGACAGAGCAGCCATCAAGTTTTAATTTAGACAGTGTTCTAGATTATTACATCTGGGGTTTTTAGGTCCGATAATTAACACCTCTGTTTTGTCAGAATTTAACAGTAAGAAGTCATCCAATTTTTTAAATCAGCTATGCATTCTGTTAGTTTTTCAGTTTGGTGTGTTTCACCTGGCTGAGAAGAAATATAGAGGCGATTATCATCAGCATAACAGTGAGAGCTAACACCATTTTTTCCTGATAATATTTCCCATGGGGAACATGCAAAGCATAAAAAATAATGGCCTTAGTACTGAGCCTTGGGGTACTCCATACTGCACATGCGATCTATATGGTAGTGGTACAAACTGATAGTGGTCAGATAAGTATGTTCTGAACCATGCTAAGGCACTTCCACTAATTCCAATAGAGTTTTCTAGTCTATTCAAGAGAATGCTGTGGTCAACCACGATCAGATGATAGAAGCAGGTCATTTGTAACTCTAATTAGAGCAGGATGATACAGTCTAAATCCTGACTGGAAATCCTCATATACAACATTTTTCTCTGAGGAGGAATATAATTCTGAGGTTACTACCTTTTCTAGTATATTTGAGAGAATTTGAGATAGGTCTGTAATTAACTAAATCTTTGGGGTCAAGTTGCGTTTTTTTAATGTGAGGCTTAATAACAGCCAGTTTGAAGGCTTTGGGGACATATCCTAATAACAGTGATGAGTTAACAATAGACAAAAGAGGATCTATGACACCTGGAAGCAGCTCTTTTAATAGTTTAGATGGAATAGGGTATATATATTTTATATTAAGTGTCCCTAATACCTGTGTACTTCCATAATAACTAGATGTGCATCTAGTATGTAACCGCAATGTGCAAGTGGTATGTAACCACAAGTGCAAAGCAGTACATAGTATCTACAGCTGTAATATTTCTGTAACAACCCTCAGAATGGTATGTGTAAGTACAAATGTGTAACAGGACATTGGTAACAACACTTTTTGGTAATGAAAGTACAAAAGTGTAACAGGACTAATAGCACTTTTTGGTAAGAAAAAAAATGTGACTCATTATATTAAACAGACAATTGCTATGGATTTAGCATGTTGTTACTCTGATGTTACACAGCAGCAGGCAGTAAATTAGGCTTTACATATTAATTATGGTTGGTGTCCAGAATGTTACACTTTATATTAAGTGGGCAGTTCCTGAAGAGTTACAATATACACTATACACTGGTATTACAGAGGTGCACCAACTCCACCCACTTTACATGTCTCTAAACCTACCCAACTACACCCCCTGATCACCTCCTGTTCCAGTTACTCTTATATATACTGCTGTTACAAAATATAGCTATGTAATTCCTGTTACATGACTACTTAGTGACGTGAAAAAAGTGTTGTTACTAATGTCCTGTTACACATTTGTACTTACACACACCATTCTGAGGGTTGTTACATATGTGTAGTTATAGAAATATTACAGCTGTAGATATCATGTAGCAATGCATACTTACACTGTAGTTACATACACATCTAGTTACCATGCAAGTACACAGGTATTAGGGACACTTAATATAAAGTGGGACCTAAATTATTATATTGTTATGGACTGCACATCTTGTAATGATAATAAAAATAATAAGTAATTTATAATGACAAAAAAAAATTACCATTTGAAGAAAAAAGTAGAAAATAATAAATAAATAAATAAATAAATATATATGTTATATCTAATAAAGGTCAATGAGCATGAAAACTGTTAGACTTATGCTTATAATAATGCTTCACAGAACATTCTCAAATGAATTAATTAGACATGAACAGCCACCCAAAGTACATAGACCACAGTAAAACCCATACTGAGCCACTAGAAATATTATCTCTGACTTACAGCTCATGTTGGGACTGTATCAAACAAAAATGCAAAAAGGTAAAAACAAAACTCTTTGTATTGAGGCTGATAAACAATTTGTCTGTTCTTCAGATATGTATGATGACACTGGCTTCCGTACAGCGCTGTCAAATCCAATGCGTTAATGAGAAGAAGAGGAAGAAGAAACATAACAGAAGGGAAAACCTTTGCTGCAACGGAAAGTCTTGACTTGTTTTATACGCTTACCTTTCACAGAGTGCAGCCATTGGAATTCATTGATGCATTGCACTTGAAATACCAAGTTATAACATGTTACAAAATATAAACAAATAATGTGATTATCATTCTATATTATACTGTCAGTTATTAAGCCAAAAGCTGTGATTAAAAATAAAGGCCTAACATAAAAAACTAAAAACCTGCACTTGTGCCTATTTATCTGTTTTGTTAATAAAATATACTTTACAACATGTTGTCTTTTACTTTTAAATATTGATTAAATTACTATAAAATTAATAAATAGTAAATAGATTTTTCAAAATATATTTTACAAATATATATGTAATTACATAGTTATTATTATGTAATTATAATGCAATTACAAATATGTAATAACATGGATGATATCCTAGTGTGAAGCCTAATTATAGGCTTGTAAGAGGTTTAGAAACTAGAACATATTTAAAGGAGAACACATGTATTGGATGGTTTGCTTTTTATCAATCCCATGCCAATGAAATTGAATTGAGCAGGGTTGTAATCTGGGAGCTCGTTGATCACAGTGTGTGGTGCATTCAGGTTTTTCTCCCGCGAGGTGACTCTGTAATGAGCTCTGAAGTTACGCAGGGGGTTGTATCCAGGTTTAAGTGTTTCTGGACAGCAAAAGCCTTCCTTGATGAAAGAGCCGTGCTGGGACATGGCAACAAATCCATCCTTGTGTGGCATCATCTTTATGACTGGAGAGTAGACGAACTGAATGTACAGCAAACTACCTGTAATGAAAATGTCATGTAACTGAATCAGACATGAAAGACAATATTTGCAAATCTTTCCACAGGCATAACTAGGTATCATGCACAACAGTGAACCATCCTTACCACTAGAGACATCCCAGACCTTGATGGTTTTGTCCAGGGATCCAGTGAAGATGTATTTATCATTTACTGAGAAGACAGCACAGAGGACGCCTTCAAAATAAAAACCCTTAAGAATGGAACAAGACAACATGTTTTATTAATATAGATTATCATATGCTTGCTTCAAATGCAGAGCACACTAAAATATAACATATTCCCCCAGTTTCACAGACAAGGCTTAAGCTAGTCCTAGACTAAATTGCATGTTTGAGCTGTCTCAGATGATAATATCTTGCTCTCACATATCTTAAAACATGTCAGTGTCATTGTTCTGTGTTAAGATGCAAACCTGCAATATTTTCTTTCAAGGCATTTTTGTTGCTTAAATATCTTAATTTAACTAAAGCCTAGTCCTGGCTTAAGCTAAGCCCCGTTTGTTAAACTGGGCCATTGAGTTAATTAGTTCTTGTTGACATGATTTAAAGTAAAAATTGGCACAAGAATAGGATGCATGCTTAGTGATCCAAAGTTGAAGGAATACGAAAATCCACACACTTATGGGGTAACAAGACCAAGAAGGGCCTTAAAAACAAAAGCACAATCTCTCTGTTAATTCCAGAACTAAATGGCTGCCAGCGCAAAGGTAGCAGCAGAGAGGAGAGATGGACTCTCTCCAGATGGTAAAGAGATCTGGACCATCCCTGGCCAGGGGAATTAGCTCAAATGGTAGAGCACTCGCGGGATCGATTACCTCATTCTCCAAGCTTTTACACTCACTTGACACTGGCTACAAAAGCTTTTGGCCCACTTTTGGCCGGGGTCCCGCACACGTTGCTGGCAAAAGCAGGTCCCACCGAGATTTGAACTCGGATCGCTGGATTCAGAGTCCAGAGTGCTAACCATTACACCATGGAACCTTGACAGGAGCAACTGTTGCTCACAGGGCTGACAGAGTCATCAGATCCCAGTTATTTTTAGTCATTGGCCCCATGGATCATAAACTACGGATCTTCAGTCCAATACTGTCAACTGACACAGCTAGGCCATATCTCTCTAGACTTTTCACCAATAGACTATTTTAATTGATAAAATTAATTAAGTAATGTTCCACTTAAATTTATTGTGAACATAACCTTGATGACCCCAACAGTTTAGACTGGTTGTAGCCTTTTTTTATTTTATTTAACTTTTTTTTTCTCAGCAGTGTAAATTGTGAACAGAGTAAAATAGATATAACCTCAGTATTTATACCTCAAAAGACTATTTAAATATTTTATTAACCCAACTATAGCCAGAGTTTAATAGAAAAAGTAAAAGCCCTTTCAGAAAAGAAGCGCAGCAGTATGGTTGAATTGAATCATCGAAGATCAGTGGCAAAAATACTAGTCAATAAAATGAAATTAAATACATATATTTGTTATGTTTAATAATTGCAGGGTTGTATAATATAAAAAATATTGACTGCTTTTGTTCATTTAGAAAAATACTGAATCTGTTATTGTGCAGGGGACATGAGTAAATACATGTATATATATTTAGTCAGTAACATTCACACAAGTTACTGTACTCCTGATTTCTCTTAACATGGCAACACAAGAGCTGTCAGTAATGGCTTGTTACTGGCATTTGCTTGTTTGAAAAAGTAACTAAGATATTACCTTCTTAATAAAAAAATAATAGTGTAAGATTATGTGTATTGCATTTCAGTAGTGACTTAGTCCCAGATGCAATCAACAGGAACGGTGTGTAAAGGTTAGAATAACAAAAGAACAGTACAGTGTAGGGTCTCCAGCAGGAGGTCCTGATAGTACCTATTGTTTCTAGCTCTTTGTCTTTAGGTATAAAGTTCTGTCTCACACACAGAACTCTGGAAGAAGCTATGGAAGACCTTCAGAGAAGCTAGGGAAAACCGTTTGAGTGATGACGCCATCTCCACTGCTCTCAACTCAGCACTCAAACACCTGGACAAAAAAAGACTCATATGTTCGAATGATGTTCATAGACTTCAGTTCAGCATTCAACACTATAATCCCCCAACAGCTCACTCAAAAACTGGTTCAGCTGGGGCTCAGCACTGTAATTGGTTGTTGGATTTCCTCACCGGAAGACCACAAGCAGTATGGGTCGGCAGTAACACATCTAGCACCATCGTTTTAAACACGGGGGCCCGCAGGGATGTGTGCTGAGCCCCCTCCTCTTCACCCTGCTGACCCACGACTGCACACCATCACACAGCTGTGTGTTACTTCCTTCGCAAACTAAGAAGAGAAAGAGCACCAGCCCCCATCATGTACACATTCTACAGAGGCACCATCAAGAGCATCCATTCGAGGTGCATCACTGTGTGGATTTGGGGCCTGCAATGCGTTCTACCATAAAACCCTCCAACGTATAGTGAGAGCAGCAGAGACTATTGGTGTCTCTCTCCCCTCCCTCCAGGACATACACAGCACCCGTCTCACCAAAAAAGCCCTTTGCATAGCGGCTGATCCCACACACCTAATGCAAAGCTTCATACACTCTCATCACTCACTGTCCTGCACCAGTCACTTTGCGTAGCATTAGACTGCTAACTACTTCATAAGACTTTTGTCTTTTACAAGGCTGCACTCTATCATACTTACAAGCTCCATTTGCACTATTTGTCTAGATTTGCACTACTCTATCTGGGTTGCACTCAATGCCGTGTACTCTTACTTGTATATTGTATTGCTTTTTTATTATATGTATATTTGTATTTATTTAAATTTTTAGTTGCATTTAAAAAAAAACTTGTTTTGTATTTAATGTTTATCTGTTATCCAGCAAGGGTCTGAGAGTAACGCAATTTCAATTCTCTTTATGTCCTCTACATGTGGCAGAATTGACAGATAAAGCTGACTTTGACAAAGTCAAGCTCAAAATTTTTTTATTTTACATACCATTCAAGATGCTGGTATTTTAACTCTTAAATATTATTATCTTAAAAACATGCTCAAGAACAACTTTTGGTTTAATTTAAAAAAGCTAAAAATATGGCAACCTGCTAACCCTCACCTTGTACTCCATGGTGTGATTCAGCAAGACAGGGTTTAGGTTCCACAGCTTCTGAACACAGTCTTGAGAGCCAATCAGTGCCTGCACATCCCAATTACTCATAGTGATGCAGGTAATGGCAGCGCCGTGATGATCCAGCTCAGCTGCAGTGGCGCTCTTGAAGTCATAGATCACCACTTCACCGCCAAAGGTCCCATAGAGCAGCCTACAGTCAGCCAGCAGGGTCATAGCAGAGATCGGGGAGTGCATCAGGAGCAGGGAGTACCTATCAAATGGGCCTTCCACGCAGGGGAAGCTGTCTCTAGATGTGATCTCAAAGAGACAAACCACGTCCTCATACGCCACGGCCATTCTGTCCTCCCGTGGGCTGATGGCCATGCTGCGAACCGCCGGCAGGTTTTCTGGAGGTGGCAGGCACAGGGTTTCTAGAGCAAAGTCTAGTGGGTAAATAAGGATGGTACCAGTCCTTAATCCACAGAAGAGCAAGCGTTTCTGCTGGGCTAATTCCATACAGCACACTTCTGAGGACACGTCCATACTGCCGGGCCGTAGACCTGTGAATTACAAACACATTTGGCTTGACAATTCTGCTTTAAATATATCTCACACATAAAAACAACAATGACAAACAAAAACAATCAATATCCTGTTATTACATGTTTCACCTTCTGTGGAGCTCCAGGTGAAAACCTCGGCTTTATTTCCTTCTTTTACATAGAATACAGTTTCACCATCTTTCGACAGAGCCACTAGGGGGCAGTATGCTGGGATAAAAGTTTTGCTCCTGTGCTTGGTGTTGTAATCCAACTGCCATACTTTGAGCAGGTTGGCAATAACAGAGGCAGAGATAACAGTGCGCTGATGGACAGCCAAAAAGTTCACAGCAGAATCCATCACACCAAACCAGTCCAGCAGGGCTCCTGTTGTTACGCTCCACACCTTGAAGAGTGCAACAAGATCAACTTTCGGGTTGAGACGATAGAAGTGAGATGAAAATGTGTGGAAAGAAAAGAATTAAACTGACCCGTATAATCCGATCCTGAGCACTTGTGATGATTTCATTGCCTTCACTGCTCGAGACGGCACATAAGACTGATGCGTCATGGTTAAGATCCAGAACCTTCTTTATTGAAGTCAGCGTCACAAGGAACATGCACAACGTTCTGTCACATCCTTCAAAAAGAAAACAGTAGATTAAAACAAAAAAAGTGGATTTCAAGCTCATAGGCTTACCGGTGGTGTTTATAAAGTTTACAAATTTGTGTTTTTGATAAAAAATAACTAAAGTAAGCCCAAACTAACAAGTTTAACATATTTGGTATATTTCTTACAACCATTAACTAATTCAGATAACCAAAACAAGAAATATTTAGTATTTTCCCTAAGAATGGACCTGATTCTCCATACATTGGAACTCAGCTATTCATCCCTTATCAAATCAAAATAAAATTCTTATTTAGTTACTAAACTAAATCCAAAATTTGGTCTCGACTACATACCAAAAATACCAAAACCATATACTCCAACTACATAAACGAATAATAGCTGCAACCGTGTTATGCATTCAGTCATTTTACCATAATATTAATTTAACTTTATGTAATTATTCAAATGTTTGATAATATAGAATAAAACTGTTATAATATTTAAGCTTTAGCTAATATAGGAAGTGACCGAAGAGAAAAGAAAGTATTAGTACAAAAAAAGCATATAGCAATATAAAAGTTATATCAATTATTTTATAAAGGAAAATTCCATTATAGATTTTCTTTTCTTTCTCCTGTGGAAGTAAAAATAAAATCTTACTGTGGAACAAAAGTGAGTTATAGTGAGTTCTCCAAAACAACAGATGGATAAATAAATACAATGTTCTCTCTCTCTCTTTGTATTTTCCCGTTACAAATTCAATCATTTCATAACAATTTTTTTTATTTTATTTGAATTAATAAAATATATGTCAATATAATACAGTATAAAACAGAAAGCATAATATTTAATTTGATCCAGTTAAGTGAAAAATCAACAAATCGAAAGATGGATACTTCGCATTGTCTTTAGAAGCCTTATTTTGCACCCTTTTTATAGAAAGATATTTTATGAAAAAAATATCATGTCTGATATTTCGTAGGCAAACTATTCATATCATGTATATAAGCACCTGCAAACAGCATTTTTTCATCCTCAGATGTTCTGAGGAACAAAGCTGGAGAGGGAAGATCAACCACAGACTCATTACCGTGGCTCCATACCTGCACACACACAAAAACCTTCCAATAAAGAAGAAAAATGACATCTTTGCTGGGTCTTTACTGAAGCAAGATACATACCGAATGGAGACGGCCTTCCCCAAAAGCAATGAGTATCTTGGAGTATTTGGTGAGGGTCAGAGAGCAGGTGATATCGTGGTGTCCAGAAGGACAGGGAAGTGGGGTCTGGTAATGTTGCATGCCAGTGGATATGTCATAAAAACAGAGCGCCCCCTCACTGCATATGCATGCTACTGCATCTCCCACAACACCAAGAACAGAACAGACCCCTACTGTCAGCTCATAAAGGGGCTCTGCAGTGTCCAAGTGCCAAGCTTTAACCTACACAGAAAAGGATGGCAGAGAAAATATAATAACAGCATTCTACGTAGTTTTAATTAAACAAACAAAAAGCAAATTCTGTCATTATACATTTTTGTTAATTAAATTTTTTGGTCTTTCCGTTCTTGTTGTTTCTATACAAAGATATGTAAAGCTAGATCTGCATGAAGACTCATTTTAAAATTTTTCAGCTTTTATTATCAGTACACAAGTGAAGACTGGGGTTGGTTGCATGAAATGCTGACAGTAGCATAGTAGTACTTGTAATGTATTTATTTTAGTTCTGTAAAATGATTAATCGCATCCCAAAAAGTTTTTGTTTATACACAGTATAGACACATATTTTATGTAAACAAACGTTTATTTTGGATACGATTAATCGTTTGACAGCACAACTTTATTTAATTTAAAGTTGGTTTGAAATATAGATAGGCTCATTTAAATCTCAAAAATAAAAGTTCTTGGCTAACTGCTAGTTGGTCAGTTTTTAAGACACAAACACAACATAATGGCAAAGTTTACATAACTGGACTCTGGTTGGGTACAATAAGAGGATGAGTGAATAATGATAACATGATACAAAAAAAAGAAAAAAGAAAATTTTAATTTTTCATACTAGGCTGCTTGGGTTGGTAATGATAATCTTCCTTTCTTCAACCATGTAGATGTGTGTAGGAGTGTGTGTTTGGACAGACACTGCATCATTGATGCAGAAAACCTGTTGTCCACTTATCAGACACCACTTTCTTAGTGTGCCATCGAGTCCAGTAGACAGACAGTGATTGGTTTTGTCCATCAGCTTCAGGGACAGCACTCCCGCTACACAGAGAGAAACAAAACATGTTGATATATATATATATATAAATAAAGGTGTTTACACACGGAAATGGTTTTAAAACCGGGGGCAATACAGAAAATATTTCTATATTTAAATTATGTCCCTTATTTCTTTAATTGTTAAGTTATTAATTTACCTTATAAAATAAATAGTACAACGGATCGATAGAGTGTGCTATAATTGATGCTGAAATCTACAATATAATGTGAAGCACCATTGAAACTCCCCCGGCTGATTCCTTTTTTTGCTGCATAGCAACGTTCTTTGAGGAACTACGGGGGAACTGGAGTGTGCACTCCTAAGGGAGCATGGCATTGCTGTTTCATTGGGGACTGCTTGGCTCTTACACGAGGGCTTTTTAGTTCTGTTCCATCTTCTTTCAGACGAAACTTTTGGAGGTGGCTTGTAAACATGATTTTTTTAACATGCAAAATTTGGATGAAATTACAGACTCAGACCTTCACACTCTCTAAAATTAGTTGAGAATCAAGATAGTGAAACACTACACCCTACCTGTGTGTCCAGAAAGATTGTGAAGGGTCTGGAGATGGTTTAGACTCCACACTATGATCAGTCCTTCCTCTGAACCTGCTACCAGCAGTTCTCTCTTTGAGCACAGCACGACAGCCTTCACCCCTTCAAATGGAAAGAAAACGCACATGAAGCAACACCTAGCAGATTAGCAACAGCTTGTGTGGTAAGATGTTATGTTATCTTAAACAAAAGCAATATTAAGCTCCTTTATGTTACCTCTTGTGAACCCTGTGAGGGTGCTCTTCAGTGGGCCTTCAGGGGCCTGAAAGAAGCTGTTTTTGGGCACAAGCACTGGGTCAGTACAGGAACCAAACCAGTTCCCGCACTGAGAGCACAGCTGACCAATCATGGAGGGGTAGAGATCAGTGAGGCATTGCAGCCTGGAGAAGATTTCCGTGACCAAAAGTGAGGGATCTTATAGAAAAGTGAGATATAGGAATTAGTAGAGTTTAAAAAATAATACAAGGCGTTTCTTAATGTTCACAGCAAAACCGGTCCAATTGCTTTTCAGCAGGATTTCCAGTAAAATTTGCATTCTGGTGGGGTAAAATTCATTTTTGGGCAGGGTCTGATCATTAAAGTTGCATTCCAGGGGCTATATATCACGTTACTGAGTTCTATTCAACCCACATACATGAAAAACATCCTGCAGATAGGGTGTTAAAGTAGCCTGTGTGTTGCTTTTATTTATCCATTTACTGTTTTTTTGTTTATTAGGCAATTGATTATGCAGAAGCAACCAATAAACATGTGACTACTTTCTGACGGCTCGTTTCTACTTAGCGGTACGGTTCGGTACAGTACGGTGTAAAATATGGGGGTAGAATAGTTGCATATTTCCAAATAGATGTATTATGATCCACACATAAATGTAAAGCCATTGACAAAAAAACAAGCATGTTCACAAATAAATCTTAGAGTTCCACAAACATGAATGACATT
>JAUCMT010000013.1:3486621-3503839 GCA_032357475.1 Enteromius thamalakanensis | reverse complement strand
TTACATCCAGATGCACAATAAATAGGTTCTTATTATCATATTACTTTGCATGATGACGTCATTCTTCTGATAAAAAATCGTGATTACAAATCGAGATCGTTCGATATGGGAAAAAAAATCGTGATCACTTTTTTTGCCATATCGCCCAGCCCTATATAGGACACTGCAAAATGCTGGCCAATGTTAATGTATTCCCGTACAAACTAATTCTTATTTATTAATAAGTAAATGCCATTGGTAGAATATCGCCTTTAAGCTCCAGTGGTCAATACTTACCCACACGGCCATCGCTAAAATCTAACGAAGGCTTAAGAAGCAGAAATGTCTCTTTCAGCATTTGTATCTCAGGACAGTCTTTGAGATCAGTGCAAAGCGACAGGTCCTGAATAACACAGCTCACACCACACTGCAGAGTTTTACAACATAACCAGTCCAGACTGCCTGTGACAATAAATACACATTCATGATTTTAGAAATCTGTTTATACTCGTTGTACATACATGTTGTATATTTTTAAGTTGGCAAAAACATAATTTCATTCAAGAGAATATGCAATAGATTTGGTTATTTTTAAATGCAACTATTCCTGTCTGAACCTCACCCAGCACTGATTGGCGTAGCTCCTCCCATTTGCCCGCGTGAGCGAGGTGATAGGGCAATTCATGGAGCTTCCGCATATTAGCAACTTCTTCATTAAACCACAAGGGCTGGGGTGGTACCTTGGAAAAATTGTGTGTTTTAACACCAAATAATTGTTACTTTAGCATCTAAAATATATTGACACAATGTTAATTTTGAGAGCTTGAACAATACCTTCCTGTCAGCATTGAGCAGTGTACTTAGTGAGGGCAGAAGGATGGGCCTGAGCTGGCCCTGACTCCACTGTCCTGAGAAATATTCAGCTAGGATGGTGTGCATGTCAGCTTTCACTTCACATGATAAATATCTCTTCTTTACCAGCTCTGCGAACTGCCTAAGAAAAGTAATGGTCATGTTGGAATGGGCTTAAAAAGTGCTGGGACTTTTCCTATTTAGTATGCTGCTTCACTTGTGGGAAAGCAAATCTTTACCTGTGGGTAAAAGCCAGCAGAGTAACACCACCCTCCCATCTCTCCGTCAGATGAGCACTGAGGTCATGTCTGAGACGGGACCAGTGGAGTCGTGGGAAGCGCAGGAGTGTGTGGTTTGGAGGAAGCCAGTACTTATATATTTCAGCCAGAACGTCATTATCTAATGACAAGACATCCTGTAACTCTGCCTCTGATAGACCATATCTGAAAATACAAAAGAAAAATTATATTCTGTATCTTAGACTTATGTAACTGCCAACACCAAAAATAAGGTCAATTTTGAAGACTAATATTTTGAAGACTCAAAATCTGAATATATCACAGAAAAAAAAGTGATTAATCCAATTTACTTTTTTTATGCAAGTAATTATTAATTTATTTTAGCTATGTAAATAAATTTAGTTGGTAAATTTTTAATTTAATAAATTGTAAAATAAATAGCTTGCAACCACTTACGTTGAAAAATTTAGTATAATTTTTCAGTGAATATAGACAAAAAAAGCTAAGTAAATCTAATTAAGTAATTAAAGAAATATATATACACAATGAATATACAATAAAATATATACAATACAATGAATCTTAGTTATTTATCTTCCATCTAGGTCCAGAAATGTAATGTTTATATATATATATATATATATATATATATGTGTGGACAATACATTCATTATTCAGTATTTAATAATGTTTGTTAATATTAAAATACAGTCATTCCCTGTTGGTTCATATTTATTCAGTTAATTAAGTAATGTTAACAAGCACTTTAGAGCAGTGAAATAGAGAGTTTAAGGGAAAAGTCGTAGTTAATAGTGAATAAGTGTTCCCTTTTCTAAAGTGTTATCAGAATACATATACTCTATAATATAAAAAATCTGCATATACAATATACTGTTCATCTACTTGCATTTCATTTCACTGTAATTATACCTCTTTTTCATTAAAATCTGAATTACAATTCAGCATCCTGTGCACTACATCTATTCAAATCTGAAAAATGGTATGCAATTTTAAAATGTATAAATTCAATCTGAATGAGCACAAGCAGTTACAGTAAACAATCTATGACATGCTCACAACTGAGTATCACAGTCAGTTTTCGCAAGTAATTTGAATATGGCAAACCGTGGCAGTGTAAAGACACCATTAAAACCAAAGCATCCTCATAATCTACCATATAAAACCAACATATAATATTATGTCTTACCTTGATAACAATATGAGGCACAGAGCATGACTAACTAGCTTCTTGCCATGACTCTCCTCAAGTTTCTCCACAAACTGTGTCATCACTTCCTGTGCAGAGTTGCCCAGACGAACATTAAACATGGAGGTGTTGGAGGACCACTGTTTGCCAATGTCTAACAAGAGCTTCAGATGCAAAGGGCTTCTGCTTTGCTGGAAGCTGTTTAAGATGGTGCCCAGCTGTTCTGAAGCCAGCTGGCGTCCAGCTGCGTTCAAGTAGGCATCAATGATGTCCTTGCCTTGATCGTCCGTGAGAGGTTCTACTCCAAAGATGTTTTGTTCTGCTGAAACCAAAGATTTGCATTTCTCAATGCAGTCATCAGAAACAGAGAGTACAATTTGCACATTGGGAGGGATGGCTTTAGGTATCCAGTCTAGTTGAGGAGGTTTGTTTGCCTCTAACAGCTGGTCCAACGAATCTAGAATGAGTAGGAGCGTGTCTCCTTGTTTTGACACGTCTTCCAGCGTGGAATGGAAAAACCGGACTAGCTCTTCATGCGTGTTGGATATATGTGGAAAGGGGAACTGCAACCCTAAAGCTCCACACACTTGAAGACAAACCCCTCTGAGAACAGAGTCGACATCTGAGCTGAGTGGAGATGTTCCCAGCAACCTAAGCACCACAACACCTCGATGGTCGACCACGCCTCGCGTTTCTTGTGCCAGTTTGCAAAGCAGAGCTGTTTTACCAACCCCTGCAGATCCATGAATCAGAAAGGGCTCGTGGCAAGCATCCATAGACTCCCACATGGCAATGGAGATCTTTCCCAGAATGCTGTCCCTTCCTTTAAACACAGAGCACTTTTCCTCACCCAGCACAGCATGATGGAAGATCTCCTGTTTCAACTGAGACCATCCTGGATCTTCTGTGCTACAAGTTGCTGACGTTTGCAGAGCATTCCTACTGATCAGTTCCTTTATTTGGGATGTTACCTGCTCACACAGTCTTGCCAGGTACTCCTTGTGTTCTTTGCGGCTCGGGTCCATAGCTCCTTTGCTGAGATCCATGCAGAGAGGTTGGAGGCGCCCTGCGTTGCAGATGCGCTGCTTTAGGTCGGCCAAGAGATCCCGGGCTTCGGTGTCCAGCAAGCCATCGGCTGTGACGTCCAAAAGAAACTTTGCAAAGTTTTTCTTGCCGTTTCTTTTACTGAGTCGGGGCAGTTCACGGAAGAACAGCACAGCTGATGCATCTTGAGTCTTGAGAAAGCCATGCTCAATCTCATACTCTAAGACTACGAAATCCACACAACAAAAGCAATAATTAGATGTACAAATCTTTTTTGATTGTTTTTTTTATTTGTTGAACCACTGATGGCAGATTTGAAACTCAATGACTTTTATCATATAAAGACAAAATAAAAGTCATACAGATTTGAAATGCCAAAAATTGTGCCTTATTTTGCAAAGCTTCACAGTCTCTTACCAGATTTGAAAAACTTGTGCTTTTGGTCACCGCTGATATCCCCATCTCTCTCAGCCTGTTGGGCAGCGGTGCGAAGAGCCTGCAGCAGTCGCGACTCAGTCAGATTCCAGGATATGACATCATTATCACGCAACTGTCCGCTCTCTGAGCCTCTGTCACTGTAGTGAGGATAGTGAGCTGTGATTGGCTGAAGGATATATGTTGGTGGGACAGAGTTGCTGTCTATAGAGAACCATTGGTTAAGGAGTTTTAAACTATCTGAATCTTTGGGAAGTTTTGACATCAGCAACTCAAACTCTGACTTAGGTATGAGGCGAGGGATTGGCCGATGGCCGTACTGATTACCGAGTAGAGCCTGAGAAAAAAACAGAGCAAAAAGCAGAGATACACTTCTTCTTAGAGAAACAGACAAAAATACGCTCATTGCTTTCAACTAAACTGTCTAAAATGACATTGCTGGTCACACATACAATAAAAGTTGGGCCATCTGATATTCTCTGGCAGGACTCAATTTCTTTAATGTATAATTCAGTTGTCAAGTGATCAGCTGCGAGGATCTCACGAGCTCCGCATCTGAAATCCACTACCTGCGAGAAAACAAACTGAAATTCAACACCAGTATTTATGAACAACAACAAAAAAACGTAATGTAATCATAGACCGTGGTTATGTGTCCCGTTTAGAATTAAACTAGACTGCAAATACATTTTTAGCACAAACCTCAAAGATGAGACCCAAGCTTTGACAGTGGGCCTGCAGCTCAGAATAGGCCTTCTCCCAGAATGCATTTCTCTCATGTTTCATATCTGTCAAATATATATCATGTATGGTATCACTTTTTCGCTAACCTGATTTTACCAAGTGCACCGTGTCCCTGGGTCGACATCTTTGTTGACCCTTGGACAACATTGTGATTAACCAATCAGATTTGAAGAACCAATTTGCAGTTTTTGGTGTTCAGTGTTTGGTGCTTGTGCATCAGTGTCAGTCATCTATAACCTGCTCTGAGTTTAGCCATTACTCATGTGTAAGGTTAGGTTTAGATGTAGAGATATGTTCAAGACTACATTTTTGCTTTAAAATGTTGTTCCAGGTTCAACAAAATATGTTTACCTAGGGATACATTGAACTTGGCAAAATCAGCACACCACTTTTTCAATAGATAACATTTGTTAACTAATAACTACAACTTTTTCCCTTAATAAAAGTGGCTGCTTATTAATAGTTATATGTAATGTAGTCACAAATTAATTTGAATTAGCCGACATTTAATTATAAAGTTACTTATAGTTAGTAGAATGTCTAAAGTGTCTATCAAAAATACAGTTTGACTAAATATGGTAACACTTGAGGATAGGGCACACTTATTTGCTAACAACTTCGACTTTTCCATAAAACAATTTGCTGCTTATTAATATTTACTCAGGTAGCTGTTGTTAAGTTTATGTATTGGGTAGGATTAGAGATATAGAATAAGGTCATGTAGAATAAGACATGAGACTGCTTTTTTTCTGGAACATTTTATAATAACTGCACACTTTGGATCATTAGGTAAGCACTAGTATATTGTCAGTACATCCTTTATAAAGCATTGTTCCAACATTAATAGTCATTAGTAAGCAGTTTATAAATACAGCTATACATGCATGTATAATACAAAGAAAATGTTAAAGCTTAGTTATCTTCCTAGCAGAAATAAATAAATAAATAAACAACACATAGGGATACAGAACTCCTATTTATTTCAAGATGCAAAAAATTAAACCGTACAACAGTATAATTATTTAGAGGTTAAATAATTGATAAATGATTTTATGAACCACTAATAACTCCTAAATAATAGGTTTGAAAATTACGTAACAATTTAGAAATTAAAAATTAATTGTTAATAAAGTATGTAAATACAATAATTAAACATTATAGATATGCTCCAGAACAAAACATGTATAGCTACATCTATAAACTGCTTACTAAAGCTTGTTAATGTTGGAATGATTGTTTATAAAAAAATAATTTACTATACACTAATGCTTAACTAATGATTCATAGTGTGCCGTTTTTTTGTTTTTTTACAAGTAAAAGGCTAATATTGCAGCAATATGCATGCTAATAAGCAACTAGTAAAGAGACCCTAAAATAAAAGGTTAACAAGAATAGAAACATTGCATATTAAAGTTGTATATATTTTACACTAATTGGGACTAATTTGTAATTATTGGATAAACATTTTTGTGGTATTTTATAAGCATTTAAAAAAAAAGGTAAGCGGACTAAACAAGCAGTGTTACCTGAGTGTGTGGAGCTGATGAAAACCCGCACCATCCTGGAAACAGGCTGCAGAGCATCAGCACTCTGTCCCCGCAGAGCCTCCAGTCCAAGCGCTTCACTCATCTTCTCCACCACAGCCATCCTGACCAACACACCTCAAAAAATCCTCCGTATGATCGTCTGCCTTCCTGTGCTCATAACCCACCCAAACCTGAGCGACCCAAAGTAGCTCTACAGCACTGAACAAACAGCTCCAGAACTAAGCATCCCTGCTTAGAAGGGAAGAAATAATCTGAAAGCCAAAAACGATTTCTATCACAGTAATTAGGAAAAGAGTACAGCTCTGTTGCGAAGCTCTCCAGCTCATTTGTTTGTTCTCCTCTGCACCCGTCATTTTATCCACTGAGATCAGGAAGGCCGAGAGAGACCTGGTGTTTACGACCCACCGCCTGAAGAACAGATCAGACCCTGGAGACCAAGAGCAGCTGCCACATGTTTAATTAACCTGAAGTGTATCAAGGAATAATTGACTGCTTTTCATTTCTAATTAGGAATTGAAAACCTGTGGAACCGTTTTGTTTCATTACAAATAATTATTAGCCCACTTTCAAATGTTACGTACTGATGTGAACCTGTTCAAACAGGATCCAAAGGAAGCAGGTGATTGTATGATGCTGCTTCTAGCAAAACCTCTGCATGCGTTAATTGTTACTCTGTGTTGTTTGTTTCAAGCCTCTCTAATGTGCGCAGCTCCTTTCAGTCCTGAGAGAGTAAGTCTAACTCACGGAGGAATTGGTGTCAGGCTGATGATAAGAGAGTCACCATCAAAACTTACTCTGCCCCAGGCAGGATTGTGCAATATTTATGCATGTAAAATCTTACTTTTTTACCTTTATTATAATAGGACAGCTAGCTGAGAGAAACCAAAATGAGAGAGAAGGGGGGTAGGATCAGGAAAGATCCCGAATGCAGGACTCAAACTCAAGATGCCTGAAGAACAACGGTGCTAAATGTCAGCGCACTGCCCACAAATATATAGGCAACGACGTGTTAAAAACTTTGGGACCAGTCCTTAATATTAACTAGTTGCTTATTGGCCTATTACTAACACACTGACTGTTTATAAGTACTGCGTGACCATATTTTTAAACTAGGCCTACCTGACTATTAATAAGCAGCAAATTAAGAGTAATTTGAGACTAAATGACAACTAACTCTCATTCGTACAGCATTAGTATATTGTTAGGTTAGGGTTCAAGTTCACATGCACTTGCAAAGTTACTCATATCAGTAGAATCAATGTCTGTTGTTGTCAACGTGTTAGCAGAGGTTAAAACGTAGCAGCTTTACATGTAGTTGCAAAGTTACTTATAGTGACAAAAAAGTTGGTAAAAGTATTATAGGGTCTATTAACTAATGGCTTAATAGTATGCATTTTACTGGAATACAAATCATTTATTAGCACATCCCTATTTTAAAGTGTCACCACTTAGTGTATTAGAAGTTCAATGACCAACATAAAAAAAAATGGATAAATAAAAAAAAGGAAACTATAAAATAAACTCAAGTCAAATGTCAAGTTAAAGTCACAAGTGAAGGGAAAAAATATATAAAAATAAAATAAAAAACAAACAAACCATTCAATTTAAACCTTTTTTTATGCTTAATTTAATTTCTTGTTTTTATTTCTTGTGATTTTGGGGTGGGATGTGAGCTGGACATTCTGGAGATTCTCCTATTAATACAAAACAAAGATAATGCTGTCTGGCGCTCTGCTGTTAATCATGTAGCTGGAGTCCCGTATGTAACATCAGCCGAATTATGTGTTATGAGGGCACTGAAGCGGCTGCTTGCCATCATCCACAGGGAATCCATTATGCTCAACAGAAAACAGTTAAAACGCAACAAGAGTGCCGTTTGTAGATTCTTTTTTTCTTTTTTTTTTGGGACATATGTCAATACAATTTTCAATTTTAAAACAATGCTTCAAACTTTCATAGTGAAAGTTCTTCACACAAGTGCAGGGTTGAGAGAAGGTGTGATAAGTGTAAGAGCTTTTTGGGCTTTTAGGAGGAATCAGTCTGAGGCTTGAAGTGCTTAGCCGAACATTCAGCCAGTCAGCAGGCACAAGGTTTGCCCGGCTCCAGCTCAACCGTGAGTCCTTTGCTGAGGAGGAAAGCATCCTGCTTGGGTTCTCTTCCTAGGAACTTCTTCAACATGTCAGCAGCGTCCTCGGATCCTCCAGGCTTCAGAATGCACTTCCTGTAGTCCAGACCCACCTGCGAGACAACACAGAAACATGAGTAGGCAAATAATAGACATTTACACACGACACTACTGGTTAATCTAACCTTAGGGTCCATGATGCCTTCTTGTTTGAAACGGGCATAGAACATATCCATGGAGAACACTTCACTCCACAGGTAACCGTAGTACTGAGCATCATATCCTCCCGCCAGGTGACCGAAGGTAGCAGGCATGTTTGTCCCTGTAAGAGCACAAAAAGAATGAGGTGGTGCGAATAACAAAAAAACATGCACATACAACAGCTGGTTCCGGTCCTCAAATCTGACTGGCTGAGATATCTTTCCAACCAGTAAAGCCATGGGAATGATTTCACAATATATTGTCGGGGTGCACATAAGTTTTTCGCACTGGTTCTCATGAGAGCACCTGGAAATCTGGTTTGGTGCTCAAATATAACTATAATACTACTAAAAAAACCTTTCAAGTGATATCTGGATAAGATATAACTAAAATAAATAAAAATATGGAGAAAATTAAGTTAATTAATTTTAAGTCATCCAAATGAAGTTCTAAGCTAAAATACCTTTATGGAACATGATCTTTAGTTAATAGCCTAATGTTTTTTGGCATAAAAGATGTATACAATGTATTACGGCTGCACGATAATCATCGTCAGTAAAGCCAGTTCTGTAATCAGGTGCGTGATTTTACATTGAGCTGCATTTACTACGCAGAGCCGTTATTCACTGAAGAGCTGCGCAAATTCGAGTTCATTATCAGCGTGATTTGTTTTTGGGAAACACTCTTCATGTCAATACTCAAATGAGCAGTATTAGCTTACACCAAAAATTCACTTAATTGCACACCTGTATATTGTAATAAACATGTATTTATGATTTGGGGTAAACCATCATCTCTTTTTACCTGGTGAAGAAGGAATTCCCAGGAGGTCCAGGCAAAGTCTGGCGTACTCCTCAGCCGGGTCGAGCCCATTTTTTGTGTGCAAAGCCTGGTCCACCTTAGCCAGAACAATCTGCCTCAAATTAAACAGTCCTGAAGAACACAAAGAAGTCCAACTTAAGGATTTATTAAATATTTAAAGATGGGCTTTTTAAAATTGTGAATAGTGGACGTTACAGAACAGAAAGTCATCTCAGTTATATTGCATTGTGAAAATAGCTTACAAAGACAATCCAGTTTCACCAGTTCTTACCATGAACTAGTTGCAAATTATTTTGCTTGTTGTTAACATATGTTCTGTTTATTAGAATTTATAAAAGCACAAATTCTTGATGACTAATATATAAAAGTCTAAATTCAGATGTTATTCATAATGTTGGTTTAACTTCTCCATAATGACTTAATGAAATATTCAACTCACATGGAGGTAAACACTAAAATTACATGTAAATGTGTACTGTATGTTAGGGCTTGATTTAAGCACATGCATTTCATCAGTAAAGCTGGTTCTTTAATTAGCAGGCAATCTTAATAAGCTGTTTTTTAAATATGCGGCGGTTGATACACAGAGCTGTCAATCAGAGTAAAGCTACACAATATCCCATTCAAAATTGGAAATGAATCGCTTCCGATTCTGAAGACGCTAACTATGCACCTACCTTTTGCCCAGGAAGTGGCGTACGCATCTTTTCAGCCCTGTTTTATGCATACGCAACAGTAATAAATAAGGCCCCTCAGTTGCTGTGGTTCTGACTAAAAAGTAAGCAACTTCATATTTTTTTACTTAATAAGCCGTTGAACTATTAAACAGACAAAGTGCTGGAAGTGTTGTGTGAAGTCGCCTAACTTAATGTTAATAATAACATTTTTACCTCAGAATGGAGACTTTCCTTGTGTTGTGTTTTCTCCTGGAGAGGCAATGTGAGCCTTGCCTCAGCAACTTTATACCGTAAATGGATGCATTATATACAATAGCTATATTTGCCAATTACTCTAAATGTAATTAAATCAAATAATAGTTTGGTGTTTGCAGTTATTTTTGGTTATTGATGTTTTAATTAGGTTACTTGTCTGGTGTTAATGTCGAGCCCTAGAGTCCCAGCCCAGTTGAAACCCTGCGTATCCCTATATCCCTAATCCTACTCCAAAACTTAACTACCTTAATTACCATTAATGAGCAGCAAAATATTACGAGTGTGAGGCAAAAGTCTTAGCTGATGGACAGAATTGGATCTCTAAAAAAATAAATAAATAAAAAATATAAAAGTTTGTATTGTCACCTGTGTTAGCAAGTCTAGACTTGATGAGTTTGTCCAGAAGCTCATCTGGAATGGGGTTTCCTGTTTTGTAGTGCTTGGACATGCGCTGCAGGGGCTCCTTCTCCCAGACCCAGTTCTCCAACATCTGAGAAGGAGCTTCTACAAAGTCCCTTTCCACATGAGTCCCGCTAAACATCGCAAAATCGGCCTGAACCAACAGAAGAACTTCCACACTTAATCTTCACACACACCGCAAAATAGTTGCAACCTAAACTTCAATGAAAGCTTTATTCAGACCTGAGCGCAAAGCTGGTGCATCACATGTCCAAACTCATGGAAGTAGGTTTCCACTTCATCGTGCTGCAGCAGGGACGGTGCGTCAGCGGTGGGCTTGCTGAAGTTAGCCACCATGGCAGCCACGGCCATCTGCCTGGTCCCGTCAGGGAGCAAACAACCGGGCTGCAGGCCAAAGCATGCGGCATGGCCGTATTTCCCCTCCCTGCAGTCAGAGATAACTGAGAATTAACAATTCATATAGATATACTGAACAGTTCAGTAGTAGTTCATTTATTTAATTATGATTTAATGCCATTTTAGCAACAGTGGCTATATTCATGGCATGAGGAAACATTTTAATTTCACAGATAAGTTGTATATATATCATGTTAAAGCAATTATAGAACTATTTTGTTTCTTTGTTCAGGATAAGTATGGGTTCCACAACACAGAAGCCCTTGTAAACCTCTAGATACAGGGTCCGGATTTATACAAATGTAAAAGAAGAGTTCACCCAAAAATGGTGAACTTATCCCCAGGTTTTTTTGGGGGGGGGGGTCTATCTTTGTGCTTTACTACTTTTGATATGAAACAAAGTCTTTAGAATTCCATCAACTATATAAAGAAATTAAAATCATACATTTAATTTAGCATTATGTGTGCATACACAATTTTGAATATTCATTATGCCTCCTTAACTTGTCCTCTATTATTAAACGCATGTTTGAATAGATGTATCATAAAAACAGCTTAAGTCTTTCATTGTTTAAAAGTTCATATTGTTATAAAAGCAATTAACTCAATTCGTCATTAAATGATTCACTGATTATTATTAAACAATAAAAACAATCTTAACTGATTATTAAATAACGCAATTTTAAAATAGTTTTTAAAAAGACAATATATAAAAATATAAATATTTAATTAAATTATATTTAATTTTGTTCTTTACCTACAATTCATTTAAACCATTCAATAAACTGATTAAAACGGTTACCTTTGGGGATTTATTTAATATTTGTGTCTTTTCTTTAAAAATAAAGATAAGAAGATTCTTAGGAAGTGTTAAAAACACAACATAACCTATTTTGTAAATACAAAAATTAAAAGATGGCAAAATCAATTATAATAAAATAAATAAAAATTCTAAAACTGTTTCTGCAATTTCGGCCCCTGAATCCCAATTTAAAATTAAAAAAATACAACAAAACAAAAAGGTATGATTGCTTACCTCGGGAAAAGATCCAGATAAAACTGGCCCACGACCTTGCCAGAGCTGCGATCTTTAACGCAGTACAGCGTAACATCCTCGTGCCAGACATGTGCGCCCTCCACCTGCTGGAAGGTGAGATTGAGCAGCTCCTGGTAGATGTCCAGCAAGCCCTTGGTCACCACCTCCATTGGGAAATACTCCTTAAGTTGGTTCTGATCTACTGCATACTGGGTCTCCTCCACCTGGGTCATGTAGTAGCGCGTGTCCCAGGCATGGAGCTCTCCATTGAAGGGCAGATTCCTCTTCTGACTCTCCTGTTCCTTCAGCTTCAGGATCACAGCCCTCTCCTGCTCACCCAGAGGCTTCAGTTTATGAGCCAGATCCTCTACAGTGTGCAGGAGATAATGGAAAGACAAAGATGCTTTAAATTACTAAATTTAATAGAGAGCTGTTCAATTGTTTGTGTATACACATGTATGTAAGGAATAGGCTAACGCACGATGTTGAGGCTAAGAACCACCAGACCTTGCCTTGAAAGCATATAGAAATATAAAAATAGTGCGTATTATTTTGATATATCTATCTATACTACATAATGGCCGGTTTCACAAACGGGGCTTAGCTTAAAGGGTCACAACACCCTAAAACACTTTTTTTGAGTTTTTTACAGATATATACACACACATGTTGTACATTGCTTAAAACCGTAATATATGTCACTAAAAATGTTACAAAGTGGAAATTGGTCATTTTTGCGCTTTTTGCGACCATTTCGTGTATCCGGTTTTAAAAGTTACGTTTGAGCCTGTGACGTAGATGCTGGTTTTTTTTTTGTTCTCATTCGCTGCGTGGATTTTACAGTACATGTCTACGATCATCAGATGCCTCTGTATACTACTGGGCGAATCTACAACCAATCAGACCACTCATTCTGATGATGTACAGTATGCGTAGCGACGGAACCTGAAGACACCGTAACCAATTGTAGCTAGCTTCATTAAAGCAATAGGAAAATGTCTTTAATTACTTCTGCTTAGTTTTCAAAGAAAACCCATCTTGAAAATTTCTCAAAACAGCTGTAACCGCAGAATCGAACGATTGTTGCTGCTCGGTACACTCCATCTTTTAAAGCCAGTATGGTCACAGAACTGTTGCGTCATCGCGTTACACCCGCCTCAGTTGTGTAAAGCGGCAGCTTGGCCACACTAACTTTGCTCAGGAAATGAACGTAGCGTCAAAGGAAGTATGGGCGGGCCCAGGCTAGATTAGCCCATAAAAATAGTGTAAAGCAATGCATTTGTAATGCAGTTTCAGTATTGGCTGATATCTACTTATATTGATACAACATGTCAGCATTTCTCTCTTAACATTTACCATCTTAAATGCGGTCAAATAATTGTCAGAAACCTACTTCCGTTTAGTTGTTTAAGTGTTACTTATTTTAATGTTGCTAGTTATGCAGTCTGTAATCATTTCTGTGTACTCATTCATAAATGCTTGATTGCTCCACTTTATTTAATTTTGTTATCAATGTTGTTAAAATTCAGCATTGCACAGCTTACCACGATGATGGTCATATTAGGTTTAGAGTCACATGAATGTACGTTAACACAACCCTGTATGCCCTCTATGGAAAATCTTGACAAATTCCGGACCTGGAAGAAGAGGATCTCATGCTTCAATCCTGATGATGAAGATGATTGCGTAATCTTGGCAAGTCTGTCTCTCTGGCCGCCGCAGTGAGACATCACTGTCTGCTTTTTACAGAATCAGTGTCAGAGGCACCTCTCCATTCCAGCCACTGCCAACCAAACAACTTTAAAGCAGGCTATCACCTGATAACAGATGACAGCTCAGACATTTTAGTCTTTATCCCCACAACAGTTCAATTACACTGTTTTAGTATTTCTTCTGTAATCTTCATGGAATCAAGGTCAGTCTGTTTTTTAGTTTTTTTTTCCCTGCAATTCAAAAACTATTCACATGAGTTTAGCTCCAATGTCAAGGTTAGTGGATTTCCTGTCAGAGTGTATTTTAAATTCAGATCTTTATTTGTTTTACTTCTGCTTGAAAGATAAATGAGGGACCTGTAGGGACTCTTTGAATTAAACGCTTGTGTGCTTCATAGATGCCCATGTCTATCCGACTTTATTGTATCCAGTGAAATGGCAAATACCCATGTCACTAAACAATTTGTTTACGCTAAAGAAATGAATTCCATTAAACCCTATTACCCCCAGCAAGAACTGAGCGTACCGCAAAAGGAACCAATTAACATTTCACAAAGAGTGTAAAAAGGTTAAGCGTTCTCCTTAGCACTCCGTAATGGCACTGTACAATGAAGTTTTAAAAGCCTGTTGCATGCTAAGAAGTAAAATGTTAGCAGCTGAGGCAGTTTCATGGGTGACAGTTTTTAAATGTGACATAATACACCTTTTCTATAATTTAAAAAACAAAAACCAGAGTCGTGACACTTAAATGCTTATAATATATCTTTGGTTGTGGTCTTGAACCTCATTTCTTGATTTTTCATGTGACTCCAGATGAGTATTACAGTGACATTAATGAAAAAGACAGGTGCTCCAGTTTAATAGATGTTTGTTTACTTTAAGTGGGAGCAACAGCTTTTTAAGCTCCCGCCTGAGACACAACAATCTGATCTAAACAAACGGCATCAAAAGTATTTAGTATAAATCTAATTTCAAAACAGATGGGTATAAATAATTTGGAAGAGGCTGTAAAAATCTAAATTTTTAATGAACTCTTAACTGGTTAGTTCACCTCAAAATCCAAATTCTGTCATTACTATACTCACCCTCATGCCTTTCCAAACATGTAAGACCTCCGTTCATCTTTGGAACACAAATTAAGATGAAATCAGCCTTGTTTACTTCTGGAGGAAAGCCCACACATGAACGTAATCTGAGAATGTTTATGCCAGGAGAAATACTTGTGAAAGTTGTGATACTTTCTAAAATGACTGAAGACGTAACTCAGGGAAGAAGAATGGTTGATGGTTAAAGTATTTACTACATTTCTGGATCTGGATCATTTTCGTTGTTTTGCTCTCTATGGAGGGTCAGATGGCTCTCTAGTTTCATCCAAAATATCTTAATTTGTGCTCCAAAGATGAACGAAGGTCTTACACATTTGGAACGACATAAGAGTGTAATTGATAACATAATTTTCATTTCGGGGTGAACTAACCCTTTAATAAATATAATACTGTTGTTTACTGAGTACTGTATTGGCAGTCTCAAAATCTGTAAATAAAGGTGTTTTAAAAGTGGGACAAGGTCAGTATGATAGCACCATCTTTCAAAAAAAAAATATGTTTACAAGATGCCATTCAAAGTCTGGCTTCAATCATAGTGATCTAACAGCCTTCCACTTTTCATAATAAACATTCCATCTATTGAATCACAGGAAGAATATTGTCTTAGATTAATGTAATTGTGTGTCCTGAAAAGATAATAGGTCTACTTTACCCTGCTATGACTGCCACTCTAGGCTTTAGTCCTTAATCTATCTGGGCACAGTTGAGTCCCTTAGGACTCGTGCTGATGTCTAGATATTCTTCAAAGTGCCCTTTATAATTATTTAATAGTGCATGCATAAATGTTTCTGTTCCTAAGTGTGTCCAAAAAACATATGGCTTAGAAAGACATGCATTGAAGGCTTTTTCCCCACCATTTCTGCTCTTATTTCGACAACAGAAAATGCAATATACCAAAATATTGCACAGGCCTCTGATGTGTGCAATGACATGAAGAACAAATTCATCTTGAGGATACACCAGCACATCCCTGATGACTTTCATAGCTGATTTCAAGAATGTTCAACATACACTATTACCATACAGCTTGCAACTATCTCACATCAAAAGGGGGAAAATGAAGAGAGAGAGAGAATCGAACCAGGTCTTTTAAACAGTTTAAAGGTTGTTTGTGAGTTATTGAATGATTGATGACCTTCACTGTGTGTATCTCTTGTTCTCCATTGCAATTTAGGAGATATGGCATGCCAAGTCGAGTCAATTAAATGATTGGGTTTAGGGGGTGGTTATCAGTCAAACTGGTAGGATTCCTAAAATATCCCTCTTGCTTTGTTCACTCATTTGTCCTCTAATTATCTTTTCTTAAAACCAGCACTGATAAAGGCACTGACCAATAAACACACACTGCTATCGCTACTTTCAATTACCTTGATCAGTTGATGAGGTGCGAAGAGAGTCTTGATAGGAGTTGCTCCCTTTTCTTCAAGAAAATATCATTACTTGTGTTTTTTCTTCTTACTTTGATTATAAGAAGTGAATATTGTAGTTATATTAATCAGATGTTGCCACAAGTGTACAAATAAACAATGGTTTAGTATTCTTAAGATTATATTAAGATTTCTAAGTGCTGTTCTTATATAAAATTGTTTTGTGAATTGAGTCCCTGATTGTATGGCAGTTCTTGTGGAAGAGTTGCTGATCAACTCAATGAAAAATACTTCTTAAGTTTTTTTTGTTTGTTTGTTTGTTTTTTGCTGTGTCTGCAGATGAATGGTGTGTGAATCTGGCCCTACAATATTAGCAAAGCAACTAACTGTAACTGTTTTTACATGCTTTACTGTGCTCTGCAGCAGTTTCAAAGTGAAATGCCTACTGAGTGGCACTAAAACACAAGGTTCAATATCTAGACCCTGGCATGTCTTTATTATGTTGGTATAGATACATATTGCTGTGTTTTATTTGCTGTGACGGTTTAGTATTCAAACATCCGGGTACTGTAGCTTAAAGCTAATCTAAGAATATGCCTTACACCAAATCCAACCGTAAACCTAATTGTGACGGCAAAGAAACAGAAGATTCAGTTGGAGATGCAAAACAGTCTTTATTGACAAAGTCAGTCCAATCAAGGGTCTTTAGTTCGGCAGGTAGCATGGGACCACTAGGAACAGCTAGTTAGGTAGCACAGGAACCACAGTGGACAGTCCTAAATGAAGACAGAGAATCCTCTGCAAATCCAACCGAAGAAAGCGGAATAAGGAACCGGCCAGAGGAAAAAAGAAACCAAGAGCAAACATACGCCAGCCAAGCCAGCAATGAAGACAGAAGAACTGATGAAGACAAGACAGGAGGCATTTCTCAATGTCAAGGAAGGATCCTCGGAAGCCAGAATTTCAAAGATGCTACGTCATCGACATCCGTCGAAGGACTGTTCCAATGTCGAGGATCCTCGGAATTTCAACAAAGGACTGAGTCCTTCGTTCG
>JAUCMT010000013.1:3471226-3486521 GCA_032357475.1 Enteromius thamalakanensis | reverse complement strand
AGATGCTGCTCTCTGTGACGCTGTCACTTATTGTCACTCCCCATTTCAAGCAGTCTCCGCCTTGTCTCCACACTCCACCCCCACCGCTTACCCCCAGTGAACAACGCCCCTTTTCAGAAAGTTTTTCAAACCGGAGGTGTGAAAAAGCACTGCTGAAACAGGGGGATGTTGTGACCCTTTAAACTAGGCATTAGTTAAAATTACACAGAACAATGACACTGACATGTTTTAAGATATGTGAGAGCTATATATATTTAGAGCTAAGATATTTTCATCTGAGACACCTCAAACATGCAATTTAGTCTGGGACTAGCTTAAGCCTTGTCTGTAAAACTGGGGGTATGAGTCCTATCTATACTACAATATCCTCTGGTTTCACAGACAGGGTTTAAGGCTAGTCCTAGACTAAAATGTAAGTCTGAGCTGTTTCAGCTAAAATAAACCTGCACTGATTGATCTTAAAATATATCAGTGCCTTTGTTTTGTCCCAAGATGCACACAAGTAATTTTTTTATAAGCACATTTATAAAAAATTACTTAAATGTCATAATTGAACTAAGTAGTTGTGTCCCAGGTCTTTTCACACTGCGTGACTATCTGGGGTAGCATTCAGTCGCTGCTGTGTTCACACTGCATGATAGATCGGTGACAGGGGCTTTCACACTGCATGACTTTACAACAGGAAGAATTGCCGACAAGATTGTCTCACTCCCAGACCCATGCAAGAAGTGACACAGAAACAACGCGAGATCACGTGTGCAAGACCAGAGTTCTCACGTGAGACTGACTATTTATTCAAAATAATAGCAAGCAAAATAAGCTTGCCATACAAATTGCATGTTCGCTCATTTGCAACGAAAAAGAAGATCAATCATCAGAAGATGAATCACCGACAGCTCCAGATATTTAGCATGCCAAACATCTCACGGGTGTCTGCGACACGTCAACGATTCTCTCGGATCGCGTCTTTGATAGTTCACACTGTGTGATTGTCACTCGTGTAAACGAGCACCGATTTGCCTGTGATTTCGGGGTAGTCTGAACTCGGCATTAGTCTAAGCCCTGTCTGTGAAACCAGGCCTTTAAGTCCTTTGCACAATCTGACATGCGCTTAAAATGTAACTGGAAATTAGGTGCTGGGCATCGGCCAGAGGAGAACTGGACCCAACTAAGCCTGGTTTCTCTCAAGGTTTTTTTCCCCCCCATTCTCTCATGGATGGGGTTTTGGTTCCTTGTCGCCGTCTCCTCTGGCTTGCTTAGTTGGGGGTCTTGACTACAGAGACCGTCTCTGCATTTAATAAATAGTTTAATTTAGTCATTATGCATTATCATCACTCTATTCTTCTATTTGATAATGTTCAGTGCTTTGCTACAATCTGTATTGTTAAAAGCGCTATATAAATACAAGTGATTGATTGATATCCATCTGTCGGTCTGAGGAAATTAATTTTCCTCTTTGAGGAAAAAATATCTATTTGTCTATCTAATATATTTATAAAAGACACTTATATAAGACCTTTAAATAAACACTTAAAACAAGCATTTTCAATAAACTATAACGGTTATTAATTCTTTGATCAATAGAAAGTTACAAAAAAAAAAAGAAATCTAAATGGAAATATTTTCTTCTATTGTAAATATCTTTACAGTCATATTTGATCAATTGAAAAAAATATATATATTATAAAAATACTAAGAACAATAAATAACCAAAAGACTCTCAAATGCTGTTTTTTCCACACTATTAAATACATTTTTAATAGTTTCCCTCCAGCCTCTACAACTTTGCCGTCATGAATTTGTTATTTTATATGTGCAAGATATTTGTAATTACCGAGGAAAGTTGCAACTGTCTTGGAGGTCTTGGCCATGTTCATCTCGAGCACAAAGTCAGCATGAGTGCTGAAGCCCAGCAGGCTGCACTTCTGCGAGCGCAACTCTACAAGCTCCTTCAGGATAGCAGAGTTCTCCTGTCAGGGGAATCATTACAGCATTATGAAGATGACTCAACGATATGATTTTAAACCATAGTGTAATTGGGTAGCATTCTAGTTCAGGTTACAGGTTATTCCTGGGATGTCCGACCTCTTTGCAACGAGAGTTGAAAGCCTCCTCCAACTGCTTCCGTGTCTCTGGAATGAAGCATTTCTTCATGGTGGGGAAGTAATGAGGATACTTCAGAGTAAGCTTCAGTTTTCCAGAGTCATCCTTCTCAAGAGAGTTAAGAAAATCCTGGGGAAGCCCTCCTAAAAAAGTATTTACACCCATCATATCTTATTTTCAAATCTACACGTAAGAGAAGAAAAAAATATCTGTTCATGCAAGCACTAAGTGTGTCTCTAAAAAGAAAGTGTTCTGCCCACCCACCGAGTTCCTCACGAGAGAAATGGAGGCAAGTTGTATCTTCATTCAGGTGCTTGTTGAAATCGATACACAGAGTGCTCATCTTTTTCTTGATCTTTTTGATCTCCTGTTACAGGGAAGATAAAGCTCTGTTAAAGGATATGAGAGAGAGCTCCGCAGCAAACTCAAAGGAAGTTTTAATATCTGACCTCCTGCGTATCTTTCGGAAGATGAAGGCCGTTTCTTTTGCCAAGCTTAATGAGTCTCTCCATGTAACGCATGGCCTCAGGGGTTAAACTCTCACCTGAGAGCTTCTCCTGTTAAAATTACATACTTATTACTTTTAGTTATTTATAAATTAATAGAAAAAGACAAGACATCATTTACAATAAAAATTCAGTTGCTTAAATAAAATAAGGCGTTTACAAAAGGCTGCACTTACATCTTTAATTGTTCTGATATAAAAACAAGGGCTGCCCCCTCTAATAGTCGTCTAATTGTTGGTAGACCAACATTTTATTAGTCGCAGAAAAAAAAAATATACTAATCTGAAGGTGGAGTCACACAAACCATGACTGACAGATAACAACTAGTCTATTGTAATACAGGTGCCTTTAAACCTATGATTCATCATCCTCAAATATGGAGTATTATCTGAACTTAGCAACTTTACATGGCCGCTTAAGTGTGCAATCAAAGCTCATAATAATGATTTAAATGGTTTATTAACAAACATGCGATTGGTCGACTTATGCTTAAAATGAAGGACTTTTAGTTGACCAGAGAAATCCTTAGTTAAGGACAGCCCTAATTAATGCATGGCAAAAGTTTATGCACATGCTGGTGAAACAATACACCAATGTGTGATATCCTTGGTTAGGTCAGTTAGCAGGTTTCGCCAGCGGTCTCAGACCTCAGTTCTGTCCCTGAGAGATATTAGTGTTTCGTTTCTGACAGCGCTCTCTCCCTGCTCACCTCCAGAGCCACGATTCTCTGATAAACATCCTCTCTCATACTCATCTCCACATCAAACTCTGACAGCTTCTTATCGGCATCAGTGCTGGCAGTGCGGACATCCTTACAGGAGGACACATGCTGAGGAAAATCCAGCATGTTCCGCTGAACTGCAAAAAAGACAAAAGAAAAGATGCTATTTGAGAAAACACATAACTGGTTGTTTTTGATACTTGAATTTAATCAGCAGGTCCTATGCTAATGTATTCAGCATGACAAATATTAGGCAAGGCACGGTTTTTTTATATAGCACCTTTCATACACCGTGGTAATTCAAAGTGCTTTACATAGAAAGAGTAGAATAATCATAAAAGCAATAATAAAACAAAGAATAGAACAATTATTAAAAACAATGATCACAACATAAAAAAGGCAAAAATGCCTTGATTGACTAAAATTATTTAAAAATGATTTAAAAATATATTTAAAATAGGTTTAAACACAGAAAGCAATCAGCCTATTTAAGAAATATAACAGGAAGCACAGAAAGAGGCACATTTACATTTTTGTTTGGCTAGAATTAAAATTCGGCTAATTCGACACCTGAACAATGGTGAAGTGCAGAAGAACACACGAGCTGGGCCGCTTGTCATTATTCAAAAAGTGCTGAATGGCGTATGCCACTACACACAGCTTTCCTGCACACTCAGACGTTTTTTTGATGGTGCTTACAAAAGAAGATAGATAGATAAACCTGGTATGCTTCTTTGCAAATGTCACCCCTGGACTAAAATAAGAATTAAAGTAATTCAAAACAAACAACTGCTTAGATGATTAACAAGTGTGTTCACTTATTTATTATTAAAATACCTTTTACATCCATGTATACTATAACCCCTGTTTGACCATTGTGCATCCTTACAGAATTTTATCTGTGTGTTTTATTTTTGTTTATTTGAACATGTTGGCTGTCAATGCACAGAGCATACGTTTTCTGCTTCTGCTAAATAAAGGACAACTGCATCAAACATACGTGATATAAGTGTGTGGGTGTATTAGTATGGATATCAGAGTGTGTGCAAAGAAACTTTTTTTTATTCTGACACTGGTGCACTACTACGTTTATACAAACTATTACTGTTTCTAATAATTTAATTATCCAAGACTGTAAATAAATAATAATATTATTTCCTGGTATAGTCTTTTTCCCCTTAAAAAACAAAACAACAAAAAACAGTGCCATTATGAAAACAAACTGGCATTTTTGTCCCTTTAGACTTTTTTTTTCATTATTGATGCTCAAGAGTTAAATCACTTTTGCGTACAACATATTCTTACTTAACCATAATTACATTTTAAACTTAATTAAAATTACTACTAGTTTAATTACAATTAAGTTCTACTAGTTATTTAGTTATATAATAAACTATACAATTAATATATCAAGCTAATACAAATCATACTGTATCACGCAGGACAGAAGATGTAGCTCATACCTGAGCAAGAAATAAACACCTCAGTGACGACAAACATACGCATTCCTCAAAATCCTTATGCATCATATTTGATAAGAGTGACACATCATTTTTAAATGATGTGTGCATAATCAAGTAAAGCTAAAATGCTTCATATTCAAATCCAGTATGTTTTATTTAAAAATACTGCAAATAAAATAAAAAAAAATAGTAAAGGTATTAAAGAAAATAAAAATGTGTAAACTGGAGTTTTTTTTAAATATGTTACATAATCAGCTAAATTTTTATCATGAAAAAACTGTATTTATAACGCCACTGATTTCTACCTGTGTACTCCACTTCCACATCAGCGAGGGCTTTCAGGGTGTTCTCATAGCTGACACTGGACAAGTCCAGCGCTCCAACCTTGTCATACACCTTTTTGGTCTTGGCAATAAGCTCTTCAGTAAGCTGCTGGATCCGGTCAGGAGAGAGATCCCAGTGCAAATGGTTGTCATCACAGACCCGTTCCCCAGAACCAAACACAACTTCACCTGGACATTCAAAAGCAGAAATGCTTACAATGAATACTATAACAGTATGAACTTAATTCAGACTTGCAGACAGAACCATTTCATTCGATATCATTTATTATTCCTAAATTGAATTTTCACTTCTACAGCTTTTTTACAAAAAAATACATAACTTGTTTTAAACAGGAATTTCAAAGTAAATATTTTAATAAAATATAAGAATTTTGCTATTTTAATAAGGTATTTTCTCTACATAAACACATGCATATTGAATGCATATAACCGTTATGTATCACACAAGAAACTTAAGTTAAATGAGATGTATTGCTATCTCTTTAGCGCCAGCTGGATATTAATATCAGTGATATTGTTGAGGGCGTCAAATAAACCTTAGAGCTCAAGGGTTAACAAGCTAACGTAGCCATGCTCTAACGTTACTTAAAAAAACATACTTAACGTTAGCATTTAATTAAGCTGAGCCTATACCAGCATTACAAATAGCAAAACGGCATCAGAAAACACTTAAGGAACGTTATGCAAACAGAGAAATCATATTGATTAACGAACATCTTGCATTGTAAACTTGGGCCCTGTCAGTGCAGAACTAAAGCCGAAGTCTGGAGTGTTTTCCGGAGCTTAGCGGCACCAGCTGACACACACCGATTACTAACGTTAGAGCCACAACACAACAGCGGCACTAAAAAGCAGACACTTATGTTAAGGTTCTTATATTCTGGTGGTACAATGCATGCTAGTGAAGTTTGGCGTAGTATGTTTTTCTTACCTGTAGGTGCCATTTTTGTTTCAGAGAGTCAGAAACACCGCGTGTTTAACGATTCAAAGGACCTATAATAGCCGCTCACTCAGTTCCTGCTCCGGTCACATGATCCTCAGTGGAGCCCGCGATTGGTTGATGACTTTTGCAACGACTATCTATCTATCTATCTATCTATCTATCTATCTATCTATCTATCTATCTATCTCAGCCACAGCCTAAGAACGAGGGTGTTAACTTAGAGAAAATTGTAATATTTTCGTTTTAGTTTCATATTTTAACATGAAAACACTTATCAGATGTTAGAACATAAAATCCATTCAGTACTTCTAAATGTTGTGTTTCTCACATTATTTAATTTTAGTTACTTATTTATTTTTTATGAAATGTAATGCCATTAAACACTGGCACAAAACTTTTCAGTTTTCTTCTTATTTAGCAGATTAGGAATTCCCACCAAAACTAAAGAAGATGAACACAGTTGGACCATACTATATTTTTTATGAGGTTATTTTTATGTAGTTTCGTTGTATCTGTGTGTTCATGTTGAAATTGGGTTTGTTGCATTGTTTAAAAATGATAAAGTAATAAATGATAAGGTATAGAGATCCAAAATGTTAATTGCTGTGGTACAGTAGTACCAAAATAGTTAATTTTACTATTTGAATGATCTGTCATATGTGCATTCCCAGGCTTGATGTTCAGATGCCACCTAATCTGCGTAATATACAGGCTGTAAATCAAGACATTTTACTGTAATATTTATTGCAAATGCCCTGCATTAACTACATAGCACGATCTTTAAATGTTACAACTGATATATGTTTGTACAATTGGTGATGCCCCTAGGTTTGCAGTTCTTCAAAGCAAGATAAATAAAAAAAGAAGGATTTAGAACAATGCCAGTGTCAGCAACTTTAATTTTATGGCAGCTAAGGAACAGTTAATTTTATTGTATCTATGTCATGGTATTATAAAGAAAACACACACATATATATATATATATATATATATATATAATTATTTGGAACTGAAAAATATATTTTGACTGGACCCAACCCAGTCGCTGTTATCACTTTAATTGGAATTTCACATTTGGAAAAATTTGAAACAGCTGATTTTGGCTGAAAAATTATTTATTTGAATGTTTTTTGTGAAAATATATTGACTTTCCCAATTCAACTGATTTTAAAGAAGGAGCAGTGCTCTGTGGAACATCGGGTCAACCAGCAGTGGGCGACGAGTCTCATCAAGTTATTAGGATGGACCCTTCAGTGAAGTATGAACTCAAACTTATAGTGGCAGGTTCTCATCACACTGCCTTTCGTTCATTCACCTGTTCATGACACACTGCACGTCATCAGATGCATGGGGAGAAAGGGGCTTGAATGATGGAAAACCTACAGTTGGTAAAGAGGGGGAAAGCTATTTACAGAGTCCCTATATGGCATGTCTGTCATTAAAAGCACCACTGAAAGAGAAACTTGCATTGGTTTAATTTCAAATTCCCTCCTTTCTCAAGCAGAGCTGAGTCGCTCTGTCATATCACAGGTTGGGTTGATGATTTTTGTATCGTTAGTCTACTCTGCTTTCTTGGGCTTCCTCTTGCGGGTTCCTTCACTCAGTTCCTCCTTGGTTTTGGCAGGCGAGTGTGGTGCAGCGGCTGGAGCAGAGTGGTGATGATCATGGGCATCTTCAATACTGAGGGGTGAACCGAAGAGCAGGTGGCACAGCCAGGACTCGATGAGGGCAAAGGGTGATCCGTGAGAATGACGAGCCGTCATAAACACCTGTACGAGGAAGAGTAAATATTCTTGAGTAATGAAGTTAGACATGTCTCAGCAATTATTTTTTGAATAGTTTAGTTTTAATTGCATGTGCACAAAGTTATTTTTATTGGTCATTGCTACTGGGCTGCTCAAGCCAAATACTGCACTAAACGTTTATGGGTTATGCCCTTTGACTTCTTCATCAGTACTAGTGTACTACTACGCTCATACTGTTAGCGTGCAGTGTGATTGCCCATTAAATGTACACTATGTTTGCACATGCACCTTGAGTTTTTTTTTCTTTTGCACTAATGCACTCCTGAGGCTTACTGCAATAAACCAATGATATTGAATAACCCTTGAGTTTTTACCCTGTTTTTTTTATAACCAGCATTTTAATTTTATATTGAAAAAATGTACATATAGACAAACCCATTCAACCGCTCCAAGCACCATCTTGGAACAGTCCACTTGACGTCATTCACCAAACTGTATGTTCTCACAGAGCAGCTGCGCTGTGCAGGATTGTGGCATCTTTCATATATTTACTGAATACTATGGTGAATGACGTCACGTCAAGACCGCTTGTGTATAGCAGCCCAAATAAACAGTTGCTAATGAGTTATCCACGTTAATAAAATGGTTGGTTCCATTCATGGATTCTGATTGGTCAGCAGCTGTGTTTTATTCATGATACAGCAAGGCCTATGACCGCTTCACCCAATGCTTCTGTGGATCAATACCCTTAGCAACATAAACAATTAATAATACAGCATACAACTGTTCAGTGAATAATGTATTTTGGCTGAATAAATGTCTGTTATTTGTTTAATTACGAAGTATGAGTGACCCCTGCTGGCATTTTGTTGCATCTTTCATCTTTAATTTTGAGACCATGCCCTTCCGTGTCTAATAAAAGCTTCTCATGCAGATGTGTGCGTCTGTTTAAAAGATCACAGTTTCTGACGTTTTTTGGTTCAGGTATGGTTTTGTATGTCCAACATATGTCAAATATATGACATATTTTGTATGTCTTTCTTATATTTCAACTTATAAAATAAGCTAAAAAAATTCTTATTACCTTGCTTGTGGCCATGAAGAGTGTGAAGAGGCAGATGAGCATGCTCTTAGACACAGGGAGCAAGTGAGCCTCCTGAAGGGTGAAAAGAATGGCTCCATACAGACTGGCCTTGGTAGGGCTGAAAAATACAAGAATCACATTCTAAACATTTATAATGAACAGCTTCAGAAGACTGAATGAAACACATATGGACTATAATGCTATTTAAGGTTTTTGTTCTTTTTGAAAACAGACAATTTTTCAAACTTTGATTTTTTTTAAGTGCCTCTATTATGCTATTTTAAAGGTTGCTAATATTGCTTTATAAATATCTTAAAACCGGTTTACATGTACGCAAGATCAAAAAACACTTTAGTTTTCCCCAAAAATAGATTTTATTTTAACGCATTTCGAAATTATTCGTAAACGACTGGTGTGAAGCAGTTCGAAGATTCAGTCTGTCTAAACCCCGCCTTTCCTCGAGCCCTCACTGCTGTGATTGGTCAGATGGGGCAGTCCTTTATGATTGGTCTACTGCTACAGCGTGTGTCGGAAAACAAAATGTAGAAATTATACTGTTTGTGGCTGGGCAGATTGTTCACGACATTATGCAAATATGTTACTTTGTGACATGTGGCTGTAACAGAAAAAGATTCGAATGGCTGACTCGTTTAGCCAAATGTGAGCCAACTCTTTTTTTTGATAGACAAAAACTTTTCGTGCACTGTCGGCATCACAACTTTGCAGTTTATGTTCACATACAGCTACATGACACACTGCATGTAAGATCATATTTTAAAAAAGGCATAATAGGGGTAGGCATAATCCTTATGTGTAAGTTTTTCCACTCACAATGACATGCTGAGAACTTCATTGGTCTCTGGCTTCCAGACTCCTCGCAACAGCTGCTCGAAATTGGACATGAGAGCGACCCCTGACCCTGCGAGTTTTAACAGAGACATTCAGCAGAGCAGCACAGATCTCCAGAGCAAAAGATTTTAAAGGGTCTTATGAAAGCGTTACATGACCCCTAAAAATAAATCCCTCTGGAGATATAAGACACTTACCCTTAACATAACCAGTAATGACCATGATCAGCCAGCCGTGGTGATAAGCATGGTGCGCGTGATGAACTCCAGCAGCGATTTTACGTGTGCGGACCACTTCTTTCATTGCAACTAGCACAAGCTTCACAGGCAGAAATGCCACGCATTTGTAAAATAGGTTAAGAGGGCAGAAGAAAACCAGGTACCTGAAAAAAAGAAAAAAATCTGATAAAAAGATACAAAAATTGCCATGATATCGGAAGAAGAGGATTTAATAAAGGTGTGCTGTAGAACTGATTTGTTATTTGTATTTATTACACGGCTCTCTGGAATGCTTGATTCTGATTGGTCAGTCGAGACAGGTTCATTCTTTTCAAATAATAACCGCTCCAAAGGCTTCTGCGATAACTACCGGCTGCCTCTACATTATCCCTTATGTGTACGCAATGGAGACACCGCAGATCTAACGTATGAAACACCAGATGTATTCAGATCAAGATATGGAAAAAGTTGTTATTTAGGAATGTAACACAAAGAGTTTAGTTGTAAATAATTGATGCGCTGTCACATGTGAAAATATTGACTATTTATAATGGCTTCAGAATGTAGTCTCAAATTTCATTATGTATTTCATTCACTGAATTATTAAAAACAGACATGGTTATTAAAATAAAATACATTTTTATTACATTTACAGCTAAGAAATGATATTTATATATTTGTGCTGTCAAACGATTAATCGCATAGTGAACGATTAGCCTTTATAGTGAACATTTTTACATGTTTATATGTATATTAATTTATATTATAAATGCATTTATTATATAAACGTTATATTTATATTTAATGTATAAATTTTAAAAAATCTGAAATGCATACACAGATGTGTGTATATACAGTACATAATAAATATACATAGCACACATATACATTATGTAAACAAAAACCTTTAACGTGTAACTGTTCAAATGATAAGAAAAGTTAAAAAAAAAATGTAAAAGAGTTTTTCTCAAAATTGCAACAAGTAGCCCTCAATGGATCGGACAAAAATTAGTCAAAAATAATATATGCATTAAGGATATGACTCGCAATTAAAGCTTTTTAATTTCAAAATCAAACAACAAGGCTATATAAAACTACAAAACATAAAAGAAAACACAAATTATAGACTAATGGCATTCATTATAAAGATTATAAATTAAAAAGATTATAAAATTTTAGATGCAGATTTATCTTAAACATCTATTTTAAAGGGACTGTCATAGCCTATGCAAAGTGTGCACTGAACCATATAAGGATCCTCACCACACAGCTGAGGCCAGGAGGATGTGACTGTTGTTATGGAAATAGTCGATGGGAGACACACCAAGCATGATGTCTGCTAGTATGTAGCTTCCAAAGCAGTAGAGCATTGCACAAAGCCATGAGGCCACTGGGCTTCTACGGGACACTTCCACAGCACCTGATGAACACAACACAGAACCACTTTAAACACTTAACCTTTACACGTGTACATTTATAAAAACGCAGTTGCAAAAATCTGAATGCGATTATAATTTAAAATTGCAAAAGAGTAACTTGAGAGCAATTTACATTGTTATTTACTGAAAAATATTCCTCTCCACTGGGCAGTGAACTCAACCTAAAATTTGCATGGAATACTGAAAAATGGAATTAAAAAGACTTGACTGATCATATGACTACAACTTCTCTACGCACGCTTATGATACTTGTTTGTAGGATGGGGAGAAAAAAAATCAGCAGCTTTAGTTTCCAGAATTTTACATTTACATTAATCAGTGTTACTATAAAAAATAAGGTACTAACAAGATTGAACGTTATGAAACCAAAAGCCCCATGAGGAATTAAAGTTTTTCTACAAGCTGAGGTAAATACTAATAAAGAAAACGCATCACAGTGTCAGACAGAAACACAACACCATTACAGTATGACGCTAAAATAATCACAAAAAAGTGTAACATAAACCTAATGTACAGAACGGTTAAGATAATAGAGAGATAATAGAGATAATATTTATTTTACTGTAAATTGCAAGGAAGCTATAAAGAAGTGAGTAGTACATTTATCAATATTTTTTCTGTAAAATGACAAAACACCCTATTAGATTAATTTTAGCATTTACTTTTACCAGTACAATTATTTTGTGTGTATTTATTTATGTACATACAGTACAGCATATATATATATATATGTAGACACATCTTTTTTTTTTTTTACAGTGAACACTAAAAACCGTCTCTAAAGTTAGGACCACGTGATTTCTGACACCACTAAGAGATGTTTTAGAGGTCCACAAATCTCTAGGGATGAACACATCTTACAGAACAGGTTTAGCTTGGGTCGTTACGCATCCAAAAGGCATTTTGAATGAAAAACGATCCTCTCAAATGTGGACTAAAAATAAACAGAAGCTTAAAGCTTCTCGTTCGTCTCAAACTGCAGGCCTGTTTCACACCACAACCTCCAACCCGCTCAAACAGCTGACAGGATGAACTGCAGCGAGCAACTGGCTAATGTATATTTATATCACATTCTGCTCCATTAATACACTTCATCACAAGTTTGTGAATGGTTTTACAATTTAATGGCATGAATAGTTATATATATCTGTGCCCCTGGAATATCCGAAAGCCTGATTGTATTCTGTTCTCATCGGACAGGGCAGAATAGCATGTAAAAAAAAAACTGCTTAAATCTGTAATGCTAGATTTAAACGTCTGCTAAATTACTAAATGTAATACTGAATGACCATTAATGAACTAACTGCATTATTTGCAAGTAATACATTAAAATGTAAATGTTGCTGATATTTATTTTATTTTGTACAATGTTATAATAACAGTTATAATAGCCCCCCAATACATTGCCAAACAAGTCATTATAATAAATAAATAAATAAATAAATAAATAAAAGTTGTAAAAACTGTAAAAAAAAAAAAATGTATGATCTCAAATATAATGCCAATAATTCATTCTCATCATTTAAATGTCAAAACGCTCAATTTTTACGTAACAAAATTGTTATAATTATCACTACAATAATAAAAGATAATTTGGGTCTACCAAAAATAACTAACATTAATTAATTAGATACAATAATAATAATTAAAAAGGATTTTACAGTGTTACAATGCAAATAATAATCAATCAATCAATCAATCAATCAATCAATCAATCAGTCTGTAGTTTAATTCTGAAATACGACTTGGACATGTTTCAAATGTGACTCGTTAAAAGCTAGCAAGTCGTAAGCTACCTACATTTGCTTAACAAATTTACTGGGCTTCATTTTGTCCTTTCCCCTGCTGCTGTCTATTTAGGGCGCTTCTATTTATTGCAAAGAGACTCGCAGTGGAATGTGCACGGACTCTATCGTGTTTCGAGGAGGGTCTTCAAGAGTGGGACAACTCTTCCCACCCCCCAAAAAATTAAGAAAATGCTGAATGATGCGTAGAGACATTGATAAAATATTTAAATCTGTATGCAGTTATGCTATACGACTGTGCTTACAACTGCAAAGACAGAGCCATGTGACAGTGAACCAAATTGCATAACACTTGTTGAAAACAATAATAATTATTTTATGTCTTAATTATGTTTTTCATATTTAAAGCAGTATCAAATGCCATATTGATCCACGCGACAATGCAAAGAATAATAAATACATCAAATACAAATAAAGCTCAAGTGCGATATTCTTTTGTTATCCCTAAAGAATAATTCCACTTACCTGGTTCATATTTGAGGTAGAGTATTGACACGATATAATAAGCGACATCAAAAACTGGAAACATCGCCATTTTCGAAAAATACTGGGCAATTTCGCCCAGATTTAGGACATCCAGCACCTCCATGATGTTATGCCCCTACCGCATGAACAGATCTTCAAGAGACTCGCCGTGCGCACGAGTAAAAGGCTCCGTTCACATGCAGATGCCTATTAATACACAGCAGGCGCGCTTCTGAAGCGAAATCAACACAAGGACGCGTCTCGCGCGGAGGAGCGCAGCTACTGCCGCTTACTGGATGACAGCGAAACGCGCTCTTCATCGATCATCTACGAGCTTTAGATCGCGGTTAGCAGGTGTAATTAACGCTAGAGAAAGCCAACAGAAATCCGACTTCAACCTATCATCTCTCATCATCATTGTTCCTCTTCTTCTTCTGAGGCTAAAATGTCCAACTTTTTGAACTCGTCATAGATCTTTAACTCTCCAAACTCAGCCCAGATCTAAGATGCCATATCATTTCTAACTAAAAGTACTAATTTACTAACGTAATATCTTTTCTAACTAAACGTGGATTAAACTTTAATCTTAATTTACAGTTAGAATTTCCCACATAGATTTACATTGGCGCAATGTTCACACGAGACTCGTCAACACTGATCTATATAGAGATATTGTATAGCCTTTATAGTCATTATATATAGATCAGTGCTCGTCAAGCTCTACATTCAAATGGAAACATGGGGCTCCATTAAGGTTTCCTTTCTAGCCTAGCCTAAACTATTTGTGATTTATCTATATGTTTATTTATCTGTCTGTTTTAATACTCTACTCATTGCCCTCACAAACTAATACATAGGGCACAACTATACTAAAGTCATATTCATTATGCATTATATTTGAATTATTGCTACTCAAGAAATATATATATATATATATATAGGCTACAGTTTATATATTCTGACATGTGCTTAATATTGAACTGGAAATTTGGTGTTGGGCTCCAGCCAGAGGGGAACTGGCCCCAACTAAACCTGGTTCTCCCAAGGTTTTTTTTCTCCATTCTCTTATTTTTGTCCATTGATGCTGTCACTTGCTTAATTGGGGGGCACCTAATTTCTAGTGATTATCGCCATTTTGACAACAGAGATCATCTCTGCATTTAATAAATAAATAGTTTAATCTCGTGATTATACATTACCATCATGTTTTCCTATTTGATAATGTTCAGTGCTTTTGTTACATATTGTTAAAAGCACATTATAAATAAAAGTGATATATATATATATATATATATATATATATATATATATTTATAGCTATACATGTACACAATGCTGGGTTGTAGTCTTTTACAAATACAAATTACATGATGAAAATCATGGTCAATATGATATATTACTCATTTGACTCTGACTACTTTTGGATTACTTTAAGATCACTTTTAACCTAGTTTTTGCAATGTAATTAATCCAGAGACTCCCAATGCAGGGGTTCTGTGAGTTGAGAAAAAGCTAATAATTAAAGGAGCATTATAAGAAATTTATTGTAATAATCATAAAATGTCTCTGTTATGTTCAACAGGCATTAAGAAAACATGTTAATTAAAAGT
>JAUCMT010000013.1:3442041-3457916 GCA_032357475.1 Enteromius thamalakanensis | reverse complement strand
CCCACACCTAACACTAAACCTACCAAAACTAGGGGAGTCATAATCTGGCAGGGGGTCAAAATTCGGCACTACACCGGCTCAGCATTGTGATGTCTATCGGCTATCGTCTATCGACCCAACCCTAATATAAACTTGCAATTCCGAATTGTGTGATATAAATCGCATCTGCAATCTCGCAACTGTGAGATTTTTTTTTTATTCAGTGGCAGAAACAGGCTTCTATAGGTTTATGCTATTCTCCCAGCATCCACTGCCCAACATATGCTGGTCTTTTCAACAGGATAGGGATAACCTTCTCCCAGATGTGGTCAACCATGTCTGGAACACTTGGGACAAGCCAGATGCTACTCAAGACCTCTTCCTTATCCGGAATTAGATTATTTTACCACAGTTAACAGGTCTCTCAGGTTAGCGTTGCGAGGAGCCACCAACACACAGCCTGAACGTGCATGTGTATCCATTACGTATATGTATATGTGGGGCACCATTGGTTTCCGGGCCAGGCTTTTAACAGAGCTTTTCTTGTGGTTGGCACATGTGTGTGATTGAAGTCAATGGTGGGTGGGTGCAGGGCCTGTGGTTTCTCCCCCAGCTTCGGTCCCCAGGGTACCCAGCGCCCAGATCAATCACCGGCTTATGGAAGCAAACATTTCTTTTTTGGACACAGTGATGTGGGTGAGGCAATCAAGCGTAAGCGCTCAGTGTGACTCCACAGCGCTTCTGACAGAATGAAGTCTGGTACAGTGACTTATGCTGTGGTGTCAGTGTGTGAGCTCATTGGCTGGCAGCGGTACTATGAAGTCAAATGAGACAAAGAAAAAGCTCGTAGTTCGCATTCAGACCAAACCAAATTTAGATGATTTTTTAACCAGCTCACACATATGTCTCACACACAGTCAACCGAGGCAGGAAATGTTATATACTAAGGCTAGAAACTTATTGTACACGTGTTTGCAAGCACATGGTCCAAATAAAAAAAAATGTTTTTGTTTGCAAAATTTTATTTTGTAATATATTTAAAATTAAATTTTATAATTTTTTTTTTTATAAATGTTTATCAATATAATGAAGTAGCTGGTAGAATAATTTTATATAATATATATATTATGAAAATATCATATAAATGGCTTTTTTCTTTAAAGACATTTACATAAATATAATATAATAAAATACTTACCACTAAATTTATCTTCCTCTTTTCTGTAGTGGATCTAGATGAAGACCTCCGTCTCTATCATCAGCACCACCGAGAGTTTCGTTTTGACCTGTCCCGTATACCGGTGGGAGAAACTGTGACCGCTGCAGAGCTCCGCATCTACAAGGACTTTGTACGCGAGCGCTATGAAAATGAGACTTTTCGTGTCAGTGTGTTCCAGGTGCTCCAACAGCAGCCCAAAAGGTATGTCATTATAAAACACATAAAACATAATTACAGTGGGTATGGAAAGTATTCAGCCATTTGCCAAAATCATTTGAGTTCATTTTCCCCCTTATTAATGTACACACAGCACCCCATGTTGACAGAAAAACATTTGTTAACATTTTTGCAGATTTATTAAAAAAAGAAAAACTGAAATATCACACGGTCCTAAGTATTCAGACCTTATTTCTTAGTATTACGTAGAAGCACCAAGTAAAACTTCAGCCCAGTCTGAGGTCCTGAGCACTCTGGAGAAGGTTTTCGACCAGGATATCCCTGTACTTGGCATTCATCTTTCCCTCGATTGCAACCAGTCACATGATTCTGCCACCACCATCCTTTACAGTTGGGACTGTATTGGACAGGTGCTGAGCAGTACTTGATTTTTTTCCACACATATCGCTTAAAATTGAGGCCAAAAAGTTGGTCTCATCAGACCAGAGAATCTTATTTTTCACCATCTTGGAGTCCTTCAGGTGTTTTTTTTAGCAAACTCCATGCAGGCTTTCATGTGTCTTGCACTGAGGAGAGGCTTCTGTCAGGCCACTCTGCCATAAAGCCCCGCCTGCTGGAGGGCTGCAGTGATGGTTGACTTTCTACAACTTTCTCTTATCTGACGACTGCATCTCTGGAGCTCAGCCACAGGGATCTTTGGGTTCTTCTTTATCTCTTTCACCAAGGCTCTTCTCCCCCCCGATTCAAATGAAGGATCTCAAGGATGATCAGAAGAAATGGACAGCACCTGAGTTAAATATATGAGTGTCACAGCAAAGGGTCTGAATACTTAGGACCATGTGATATTTCAGTTTTTCTTTTTTAATAAAATTACAAAAATGTTAACAATTCTGTGTTTTTCTGTCAATATGGGGTCCTGTGTGTACATTAATTGGGAAAAAAAAGAACTTGATGATTTTAGCAAATGGCTCCAATATAACAAAGAGTGAAAATTTCCATACCCACTGTATATTTGTCCGTTCATCCTTGACTTCAAACAGAACATTACACGTTCAACTGCATGATTCAATAGTTCATGTTATTCCAAAATGTAATTAATTACTTCATCTTGGAACCCATATTATTTTTAGGCTGACTTTGTAAATCCTATCTCAACTGCTCCTTTCCAACCTCCTGGTCTATTGTGGTCCACTTACACGATCCAATTAATTCCCAGTGGATAATATCAAGTCATTTTCATTTTATACTCTATAATAGGTCAGATTGTGCAAGTAAGCTTGGCTTTTCACATTGACTTTGGATGTGCATCTGCTTGCCCTTAGGATTTAATATTCTGGTTATTTATTGTGTAAGTCAAGTATGTAATTTAGACCTGTAAAAGCTAATTCATGGCTTTGGTATGTTCTAGTTGGTTGGGTTTTTAAAAGAATAGTATACATAGGCCTGCAGGAATAATAAAAAAAAGTAAAATGTCTGAAGTGAAACCTATGCAACCACCCACAGTCTTAATCCTAAATGTAGGAGGGATGAACTTACACTCACAGACACACACACACACACACACACACACTGATTTGTCTGCCTAGCGGTACATGTCTAGTGCCAGGGCTCCCACAGAATTCCTCAATCTGATTTACGGTGTGGCCGCTAACAAGCAGTGAGAGCAGCCACCATTACAAAGCCATTACTGTCAATAATTGAGATGCAAAGACCTAAGTAGAAGGAAGGTTCTCCGCCCCTGACATCTGGAGAAACACCCCAAAATGATTCCCCCTTCATTCTTGATCACACCTCCTTTTAAAGTTTCTGATTGTATCCGTAAAGTGGAGAACCTGAAGAAGTCCTCCAGGTGAGACATGCTCAGACAGACTGTCTCCCTCGAGGTCTCCATTGCTTGTACTAAATTACACGGACACTAAAGCATTATCCACCCCCGACGCACACATTCCCTGTGAAGACCACCCATTGTGAATCATCCTTCCTGCACCTCTTCTATTGTCATGCAGAGACGGTTTGCCTCGTTGATGCGAACAGACAGCAAGACGACTAGACAGGATGAACATAAAGACCTTGTCTCTTGTTGGCCTCAAGGTCTGAAATCTTACCTGTAAGTCAAGTCATTGTTCTGGAGAGGCATCCAGAAGCCCCATTTTCATCACCGGAGGACAATCTGATCTCTGAAAACATAACATTTAATAAGAGAGAACTGTGAGGCTGTCTTGGGAACATGTTGTTGCCTGTAGCAGCCGTCAGTTGTTTTTGATTTCATGGCTCGTATCAGCCAGACCTCAAGTTCTTATCTCATGGAGTAGCGCTTATTTTGTGATATCTGTATCTGAGAAGGACAACCAGTCCTGGCGTGTCATGGCATTTTTGCATCTCATTTCTGCAGAGAACACCTCAGTGATTTTAATAGTTGCTCCAATTTGACTACATAACGTGAACATGATGTTTATGAACAACTGAAATGAAAGTCTTTCTAGGGGTTGGATTCAGACATTTAATGTGCAGTCATATCAACATTGTTATTATTTCAGTGGGAATCTACACAATCAAGAATTTCAAATAAGATCAAAAGCAGGTTTAGGTTGATCTTGCGGACTCCTCTATTTCTGCATGAACTGTGCTTTTTTTGACAATTGAGCTATTTTATCCATTACATTTTATAAAATTTAACCCACTATTACTTTTAGTATGAAAAATAGTCTTAGACACGTGATGCAGGAACATTGCATTTTTGTGTCCAGCAAAGATCTCTAATGTAAAAATTTAGTTGTTTTTAACTGTTTTAATGATCATATCAACTTTTGTATTTGTAGTAAAAAGCTATTGACCCATATATGACCTTTTTGTAGGGAGCTGTACCTGCTAGACTCACGAGTGGTATGGGCGGCTGAAGAGGGATGGCTGGTATTTGACCTCATGGTCACCACTAATCAATGGGTTATAAACCCAGATCAAAACTTTGGACTGCAGCTCTCTCTGGAAACCGCATATGGTGAGCATCTTCAAATGTTAAAATATCTTCATGACACAAACTAACAAACTACCATCCTAACGTGGATGGAAGCGTCTGTCATCATTTACTCACCCTCATGTCGTTCCAAGTATTTCTTTATTCTTCGGAAAACTAAAACAAAATATTCACATCAGAAACATCAGGGGACTCCAGTGCTTTTCTGGACACCCAAACAGTTTAAAAATTATTCAAATGATTTAAGTGACATGATTTTTAGAATTTATGTATTCCAAGTCATGGACAGAACATCATGCAACTCACTGTCGCCCTCTGCAGGTGAAAGAATGAACCCCAGGAGAGCAGGTCTGGTGGGCGGCACTGGACCCCGGAATAAGCAGCCATTTATGGTGGCATTTTTGAAAGCATCAGGAATCCATCTCCGCAGTGTTCGCTCAGCATCAGGAAACAAACAGAGGGGTCACCACCGCTCTAAAAACCCCAAACCTGGTGCTGCACCCAGCCAGGTGGCTTTGAAGACAGCTGAAGCTGCAGGTGAGACTTCTTACTAACTTTGTGTGTTAGTTCATTTTCAGGCTTCAGGTTTAGGGTCAATAGAATAAGTTGACATATAATTGCAAATTTTCTGATAGTCAGTATGTTGCGGACCCATCAAAATAAAGTGTTAGAAGCTGTTAAGCAGACAGTCTACTAATACTTTAATGATTGCTAGTTGAGTTGAGCTACTTTCTGCTAGTAGAATCTCTAAAGTGGTCTATCAAAATAAAGTGTTACCATTTTCATTTCCACCTTAATATCTTAATAACATACAGTTTATTAACGTGTTATTAACAGATGTGCTAAATCTGTATTATTTCTCCTGTTCTATGCAGAGGGTGCCAGTGTAGACCCCAAACAGGGCTGCAAGAAGCATGAACTCTATGTCAGCTTTAGAGATCTGGGATGGCAGGTACAATGATAAAGCTTCCAGTTTTTGACTCCTCTTTCATTGCATGCATTTATCTCCTCTAAACTCTCTCGTCTTCCTCATGTTTCCAGGACTGGATCATTGCTCCAGAGGGTTACGCTGCATACTACTGTGAGGGGGAATGTGTGTTCCCCTTGAACTCTTATATGAATGCCACAAACCATGCTATTGTACAGACACTGGTGAGTTCCGCAGTCATTTTCTGTGTTAGAGGCATAGTTTACCCCAAAATGAAAATTCGGTCATCTTTAACTGACCCCTATGCAATACCAAACTTACATGCTTGTGTTTCTTATTTAAGGATATTTTAATGCTGTTGCCATTTTATTGTTTTATTCATTTATTGTCTATATAAATCTAAAACGGAAATGAATGAATTGTTATTCCACTTAAATCAAATCTATTGATTAATCAAGAGCCCAAATTGAATATGGCAACATTAAACTGTATAACTGCATAGAAAGTTCTCTAAATATTTTTTTTTTGTTCATTAGTTTAATACGACTACTCAATATTTTATATGGCCATGTTCTGCATTTGCAATTATCTCACCAAATCATGTGTTTCTTTGTTTTTCTTAGGTCCATTTTATAAACCCAGAAACAGTCCCGAAGCCCTGCTGTGCTCCTACTCAACTGCATGGGATCTCTGTTTTGTACTTTGATGATAGTTCCAATGTAATATTGAAAAAGTACCGCAACATGGTCGTCAGAGCCTGCGGATGCCACTAATTACTATGCATACCCTGGAAAAAAACAAGAGATGCAGATACTTTTCAAGAGCCCGGAGAGGAAAGAGACTCATTACTGGAGCAAAACTGAACTCCTTTGTAAGAGGAGTGTACATTCAAAGCATACATTTTCATTTAAAACTTTAAACTCCTGGAATTGTATGAGGTTGACCACAGCTGAGTCAAGTGTGTGGTGTTCTGGCTTTCATTTCTGCACAGAGAGCCAAGTTTGGAATATCAAAGAGGACATGAGCAGATACAGAGAGAAATAACTGGCCCTTGGAGATTTTACCGGGCTGATCAGAAAAAAAGGCAACGGATTTAAGCACATTTTTTTATGGAGACTTCTTTAAAAAAGACACTTGTATGATGGCACGACTTCACTAAAGTGATACCTGGAAAATTGATGCCATGACATGAACTTTTCAGAAAGTCTAGTAAAAATATTTCTATTGTGGATTTTCTAATGTATTTAAATTCTGTTCTTCTGTTAACAACTAAGCATAACAATGTGAGTTAAAATATTCTGGAGCATGAAAAAAAAAAGCACAAAAAAAAAAAAAATTGAACCTATGCCCTTCGATGAAAGCAGTCAGAATCTTATCGTTTTTTCGTTTTACATCATAAATGTTCCTTTGTTTACAATTCTGGTTATTTCCAGGTTTAAATAAGATGATGAATCACAGAATTTCCATGTGGTTGCAGATTTGTAGACCTACTGTATTTTGCACGAGATGTGAAATAGAAATGCAAATGAGGGGTATCTGTTACAGTCAAAGTGATGATTTTAATGTCACCCTTTCAGAACACTCGACAAAGCCTTACACAGATGTTCAGCACTCGATTAAACAGGACTGCGGCAAATATGCAACTCAATTTTGTCTTGGAATCAGTTTGGTTTCGTCGCATACATGAAAGAACACGTGTTTTCTCTCAGCAGTTAACAGTCGTTCAGTTCATAAAAACCCATGTGCCTGTATTCGGCCTTTAAATGCTCGAGAAGAGTCAAGATCAGTGTGTACAGTGTGAATTTTCAGTTTATTTTCTGTAAATTTATTATCATTTAATAGTTTTGTTATTACTAATGATTACCATGGTATATTGTTTTATCTCAACAAAGGAACTTTTAGTGCTATGCTAAGCTAATAGGCTAAGCTGTTATCTTGCTAACTAAAGATCACTGAAAAAAAAAGAAAAAGAAATGCTTAATGTTACCATTTTTGTAACAAATTATCGCAAGATAAATAAAAATATAAAAATGTAATAAAAATACATCAATAACTATTTTCATGAGACTAAATAAAGCAAGGATTTAATTCAACATTTAAGTTAATCAGACAACAAATAAGAGTGCATAGACAAAATTGCATGGCATCTTTCTGGAGTTCATTAGTTCGCAGGTTTTCACATCAAAGCTGCCCAGTTGCCACTTAAAACTTCTTAAAACTTGCCCAAATGCTTTTCAAGGGGGTTCCCCTAAAAAAAAAAATCATCCTGGGGATAAAATATACATTTTTGGTGGAGTTTCCCTGGTAAAATTTGCATTCAAGGGGCTAAATATCACATTATTGGTGTCATTTCAACCCACAGACACCAAAAACAACCCGCAGCAACAGTGGTACAAACCGCAGACTTGGCAACGCTGTTATCAGATCTTGCACAAGACCAAATTATCCTAAAAGATGGAATATTTTGAAAAACAAAAACACACCTTATGAAAACGTGTTATAATGTTCACACAAATGTGCGTGTACGCACCATTAGTGAATGAACGCTTTGTTGTGAAGAGTGTGAATGTGTGTGGGTCATCTCAAGGGTCAGTATCGTCACTTAGCCTGTCCTCGCCTGTGAAGAGCAGCCAGGCCAGCAGGTGGGCGGTTTCAAGGGAGATCATTTGGTTATGATCTGAACATTAAGTTTAAATCAAAATGAAATGAATAAAACTGTCTAAAGAGGAGCAGGTGTTAGAATTTGGCAGACGAAAATGTGACCCATGCAGCTGTTCCCAATAACATCTATACAATACAATATTGTAGCTGTGCGTTAAAGAGTCGCTGGTGGAAAAGGTCTGCAAATCTTTTAAAAGGTAGCATGCTGTATATGCCCTCATGCATGTTTAATTCAGCAAGCAGTTTCTGCTTATCTACTGATGTTGTGCACATCTGGGAGGTCTTGTTGCAGCAAAGCAGCTGTTATAATGATAAATGGGAATGATGTTAGGTTTATTAATTAGATCTATGGGTTGCATTCTCTGCTGTCATGCAGAAAATAAAAGTAGCATGGAAACATGTCTTCTAAACTTAGCCCAAGATTTGGTAGTTGGAGGCAGGTGGTATTTTTACAAAGTATATTTTTTTAAATGTATAATAATGCATTTCTTTAAACTATGTATAACAGTTTCAATTCCCATGCATGTTATTGAAAAGCAAAGCAACAAGAAAGTATGCATCCATGAGCAGGAAATGTCCTCAATATGCATTTATAAGCTAAAAGTTTATTTTGTCAGCTTTTAGAAGTACACAGGTATATCAATTTCCACCGATTTAACAGAAGTCTACAATGTCCAGTGTCAAAAAGTTGAATATCAGATATTGTACAGGGTTTAAGCATGTTTTTGATACCAGTGTATGTGCATACAGGAAATTATAGACTGCAAAACAAAAAATAACTACTGCAATATCCAATTTTTTGTGTTGTAAGGAGGTTTGATATGTATTTTGTGACAAAATAAACTACTGTTCAAAAGTTTTGGGGTCTGTAAGATATTAATCAATCTATTTTTAATATTTGAAAGACGTCCATTACGCTCACTTATGTTGCTTTGGTTCGATCAAAAATACAGTAATATTGAGACTTTTTATTATATTCCATTATGTTTTTTATGATTATTTTTATTAACATTTTTCACAATTAAATTCTTGTTATGAAAAATACATTTTCAGCAGCCATTCTGTCAGTCTGTCACATAATCCTTTATAAATAATAATTACATATGCTGATATGGTACTCATTTCTTATTATTTTCAGTGCTGAAATACATTGTGGTACTTAGTATTTTTTGTGGAAATTATCATATGTTTTTGCTGGATTCTTTGATGAATAGAAAATGTAAAATAAATCCCTATATTTTAAATAGATTTTATTTCTAGCAATGTAAAAATAAATGTACTGCCACGTTTGACCAATTTAATAAATAGTTGAGTTTAACTAAACTATATTTTATCAAATAAAATATTTTCTTTAAAAAATGTTTAGTTTTTTTTTTTTTTGCCCAAAAAAAAAAAAAAAATACATATATATATATAAACTCAATGACCCTAAACCTTTGAACGGTAGTGTAACTGAATTGTTAACATTGTAGGTACTATGTACACACTTATATTTGCAATGTATAAAGACTTATGTACAATAAAAAAAAAAGTAAATAAAAAAAAAAAAAAAAACATTGCCTTTAGCTGCTCAGTCTTCAATGTTGTGTATCTTATACGTTTCCCCGAGTTCAGGAGCTGTGAAGTGTCTCTTTCTTGGTTGGTGTTTTTTCTGCAGTGTGGGGTTGTTTTCAGTACAACACTTTGGGACTGCGTGATCTCCACTCACTTCAGCTAGGCTCTGATTGGCAGGATGAGATGGAGGGACAGGTATATGCGTCAGTGCCAGGCACACGTCACCCACCTTTAGCTGGCGACATTGTAGCCTGCAGGTTTGACTTGTATGACGAGGATTACAGGAGGACCAACCATAACTGCAAACGAAGAAGGGAAGCCCTTCACTTACTTCCAATGACAACTGCAGAAAAACAACAAAACATTTTATGCATAATCCCAAGTCCAATGTGCAGCATGTCAGGAGTGTGCTTTCTCACCTGTGAGTGGTCATGCTCAATCTCCACATGTAAACATGAGAGCATTGGGGTCTGTGAGGGAGTCATCTTCAACACAGTGAAACGCTTCAGCGTGAGCCCAGGATGTAACTGAGCACACTGCTCCAAATCCTCCATCTTTAAATCCTCCACCCGCTTCAGCCGGCCGCCCTCAAGCTCCACCAACGTGCCTTCTGCAAATCGACGGAGAACCCACATGGCAGAAGAGGTGGATTTAGATTGTGAACTAGTGTTTGTTTGTCGTCTGTGTTTTTCTGCTTCTTCTCTCCAGACCAGCAGGGGGAGCTCCTCTCTTGTTTGCTTTTCACTTTCCTGATTTGATCCTTCAGGCACAGCATGAGTAAAGTCGTTCAAATTGTGCATCTGGTGATGGTTGTACTCAATACTGTGTTTAAAGTATTCTTTACTAGAATCTGTATGTAATAAAGAACCTAGCAGTGGGTTGTTTCTCACATAATGTCTCTCATGTAATGTCTTAGAGCAGATTCTCTGACTTTGTGGTTCAGTGTACCAATGTGAATATCTCGGTCTCTCCTTTTGCATGCACATTTTGACTTCCTCGTTTGGAATATCTCTTCTTAGAGTATCCCTAACGACCCCTCTGTAAAAATAGGAGGCCGACAGTGGGTCGATTTGTGGATTATGTAGCTTTCTGAAACCTTTGACAAGTCCATGACCTACTTCTGGAGTTAAATAACTCCAGTATGAAGCACCCCTTCCAATACTGTGCAGCGTATTTGGGTTGCTCACAAGTAATTTCGATGTAGGTGGTAGATATCTACTGCTAGTAGAGTTTAGACTCGATGAAGGGTGAATCTGATTTGGTCCTATAACACATGAGAGGTTTGGGCTTGTGACAGAGCCTAAATCACACCTGTAAGTATACCAGTTAAATCCATCTGTGACAACATCACACGTGGACTCACGCACTTGTCTAGATCTCCTGTATATTAAATCCTGATTCCAAAAGGGTGAAGGGGTTTTAAAAATGGGCTCGGATGGCTGTTCATTTGCTATTGGATCCCATTTTTCTAAGACTGAGGAGGAACTATTATTTGCCATGAGCACAACAAAGATTGTGCAGTATCACATTTGACATAAATGATGGGCTGTTCTCCTTCTGTCTCTAGTTAAAATTACTTGTTTAGTAGTTGTAGAGAAATGTCAATAACATTGTGTTGTTTAAGGTGGAAATGTGCTTATGGGGAAACATTAGATCATTTGAGATTTTTTCAGATTTTGATAAGCACTTGCTGGATGATTGAAGTTCAGCTGAGTAGGGTGCTAATTGTTGTTTGAGTTGTTGTGATGAGGAAAATGATTTAGGTTTCATATGTGCCTTGTGGCTTCATATTAGTGGGTACTATTGGGTTGTTTCTGAAAAAGAAAAGAAGATTAGATGGTGTTAGATATAGCAAAACCCACTTTTAAGCAGCAGTTGTGCTGTATTTAAGACAAACTGCAAACTGCATACTGTATATTATAATGTATAATATATATATATTTTTTTTATGCTTTCATGCACTGATGTTGGTTATGAACTTCTCTTTTTTAACCTGTTCTGCCTTTGTTTGTGTAGGCTGCACATTTTTATTTGCAGCCCTCCCAAAATGACCCTACGTGGTTTTGTTGTTTACACATTGTCCTTTATTTTGACCTCATAAGTACGGTGGCCAAGAGAGCTCAACACACTGCAAACTTAAGAAAACACATTTAAACAGAAGAAAACGCATGCAAAAAAAAAAAAAAAAAAAAACACATGAAAACTGCAAATTCTCACAACGCAATCAAACACAGAAACGCACTGCAAACAGCACCGACCACAATGGAAGTGTTTCAGGGGGACCTCAAAAAGTGAGGAATCCATCTGGGACCTGATCATTTGTTCAGTGGATTTTGGTCAGAGCAGAGGTGTTGTCGCTGAACTAAAAGGTGAGTTTTGTGTTTATTTTAACAGTCTGATCATTGGTCTTTTGGATATTATTGATATTATGAGAAAACTTGTTTATGACCATTTTACATACATTTTGCAGAAATAAAACTGGTATATCGAATCATTCTGTCATAATATAGTTGAGAATCAGGTTTATACAAAGTTTGAAAAATGTATAGGTGATTTTAATTGCTTTTGCCTCTGCATCTTCATTTATATCTTTTAATAATTTCATATTATTTTATAATTGAGTCCGGATGTCCGAGGATAGAGCATAAATAATGTAAAGTCATCAACAAAAAATATTTTAAATATAAAATATTTTAAACTATAAGAGTCTTAAGAGGTTAAGTAAACATGTCACTAGCTGGGCACCACTTTTGATTGGAATAAATAAATATTACGGGCTGTTATTCATGCAAATATTATACAATAGAAATATTGTGAAGCTCCTTTAGTGCAATACTCCATGCACACCAATAGGTGTCAGTATAAAGTCTAAGACTGTTGATATCAGCCAATGAAAATAACTAAAATGAGCCACAATAGACTCTCAACAGTCTCTGCCTCAGATCACCGAAGTGTGGACTCATCAGAAGGTGCATGCGCCATAAGAGCTTCAAAAAGTACAATTTCCAAGGTCCTGTATGCCAAAGACTGGGTGACTTTCCTCAAACATGTGACTCCATCTATATCAGCAACTTATCAGGATTCAAATTACCAGAAACAAAAATCAAGCCTCATCCTGCATTTTCTCCTACTGAATATGTTGTTTCACTCGTAATGGGGAAAAAACAAACATCAACAACAACAAAAAAACAATAACAATATTATTTCCAGTAACATCAAGATTAGTCATTTTGATTTAGAATAAGCTGCTTAAATTATGGCGCTTTCTTAATGCTTTTTTTTAAGTGTAACCCTGCACTAATGTGTCTGTTCTTTAACAATTTGATAGCTTAATGGTACACTAATAACAGCATTCAGCACCAGATGACCTGCCTCACTCCAGCTTTTAGTCTCCAAACTTCAGTCTGCCTCTGAGTCAGGGCGTTTCTATGGCGACAAATTTCCCATAATATCAGTGCATGTTTGACTGTCACGAGGGTCAAGCATAAAATAGCTATGGCAAGTATTACATTACAAATACACAGCGTTTTGTAATGAAATGATTTAATAACAACCCGATCTAATTTCCCAATGGGATGCACCTGCTCCATTACAACATTTATTTCGACTTTATCCCCAAAATTCAGTGTTAGGCTAAAGTTTTCATTTCCCACGCTGTCAGAAAGACATTACGTTTATCACACATTATCACCTGATGGTATGAACTGTGGAAAGAGATATTTACCTATTCAAATCTCCCAGCTGTTTATTCAAATGAAATGACTAATGCTGTCATACAGCATTTATAGCCCTCAATCTATACACTTTTTTTTTCAGGTAATGCTATACAGAACCTTAACACTATTTGAATTTGAAGTGATATGCAAATATACGAATTGGTCATTTCTGTGGGACAGGGGATAGATCTTTTTTAAGCAAAGATTGAGTGTTTCTTATGGAATGTCATGATGCTTAAAATGAATTTGATACAAGAATTCACCTCAGTTTTGCAACCCATCTACAGCGTGATCAAAATATTCTTGCCCAAACAGTTCAAGAGGAATTCTAAATTAAAATATAATAAAAATAATAATAATGATATAAAATATTTTACTGATCTATAGCATGTAACAGCAATATACCTTGCATATTGTTAAAGAATAGGCTCTGACTGTGGTAATATTGCACTGCTCGCTCTAAAGCTAAATATACAACTGTGCAGTTCTATGCAAATGAAATAATGTAGGCTGACTTATGAAAGCAAACATGTTATGAAAGGAAAAATTAAATTTCTTTAAAAAAATATTATTTTAAATAGTGGTTTCACAGCAACATAACATGCTTAATTACATGTACATCACTGCAAAAAAACAAAAAATTCTAAAGTATACATTTTTGTACAAAAGAAAGCATCAAATATAGAAAAGTACCACTGCACACCAGAAAGATCACTAAAACAAACAAAAAAATCACCTTACCTTCAGACTCCCCTTGCTTTACATAACATAAAGGTCTGAGTTGTTGAAATGCTGTGCATCCAGTTGTGATGCTGACTTGCATATAAACTCTTATTTTCATTCCTCCTACTCTCTCTCAGTTTCTCCCACTCTCCTCTCAACTCTGACGCCTGATGCTCTTTCTCTTTCTCTCTCTTTCTCTCTCTTTCTCTCTCTCTCTCTCTCTCTCTCTCTCTTTCTCTCTCCTACACACACACACACACACACACACACACACACTGCTCTTTTCAGTATTTTATAGTGTATGAAACTGCAGCTTTAAACTATTATTTGCACACATTTCTGAAATGTAATTGCTAAGGCTTTCTAAATTTATGTGCATATGATTGCTAAGCAGTTGCTAGTTTGTTCTGGTAAGTTGCCAGAGAATAGTGTGTTATCAAAACTTTGGTACCCTGCTGGTACTGAAAAAAAATGGGTAATTTTTAACAATAAAACAAATTACATTTCCTTTGTTTTCTGAAACACCTCTGATTGTCCATTGCCTACAAACGGTCCTGTGTGTATCTGTGTAAGCACTCTGTGAAGAGTATGGAGCGATGATCATCTTAGCCAATCACTAACATCTGATTGGCTATAATATCTGTTACAGTATATTGGCATATATGAACACATTGGACAATCAGAGGTGTTTAAGAATCCGCTCAACAAAGTTCAGAATGCTTTTGGGAATTTTTTTTAAATTTCAGTACTAACTGATTCCCAAGTTGGTACTTTTGACAACACTTGTTATGCAGTTTCTAGGGTTTAGGTGTTTTCAGTACCTGTGTAAATAATACATTTCAAAACAATTTCTATGATTTTTGGGTGGTATCTGTGTTAGGTGGCTGTCAGAGTAATCCTTTGGAGTTACTAGGGCACTCTGGGTTTTGCTGTGCTATGCATTTAATAAGGTTTCTGACTTTTTTTTTGTTACAACACATTTTCACTCCCAACTCGTCACATTTTTCTGCATGGTCATGACTCTTTGGCTTAGCTTTTCAATAAGCTTTTAGCATGTTGTTTCAACGCAGTTTCTCGGTTGGTGGTGAGAATTTTATCGTCATGATTAAAATATCTATTGGGTAATAATATTGGCATTATATTGGCATACATGTTGGGGCTGGTTTTTCAATGTAAACAGTCACATCTGTTTTATTTATATTGCATTATTTAAATATTTATGAACACATGATTTCTGGGGGGTGTCTATGACATATGTCATCAAACTTGATCCTGGAGGACCAGTTTTTGTAACAAAAATATTTCTGTTTTTTAAATTATAACTCAAATCATTGATTTTCGGCAACGACAAACAATCCGATTGTTGCTGTGGGGGTGATAAAGACTTGTGATTGTTTTTTGGCTCATTGCAGTGCTGTTGCTAGTGTAGACCAAGTCATACAAAGCCAGTTTAGCTTATATGATTCTTTAGGGTCTTAATGGAAAGTTTGTAATACATTTTTGTTGTTTGTTTTAAGATTTCTCAAAGATAGTGTAAAAAAACTATAATTTTACCCTGTCAAAAACAGCTCTTTAGAAATCCCTCTGTTTTGTGTACTTCCCCTTTAAATCTTAACGAGCTCTGCTGACCCCGCCCCTGCTCACTTACTTCTCTAATATATAGTATATGAAAAACAGCATTCGAGGTAAGTAGTATGTCCGAATTCATACCATTCGAAATTCAGTAGGCGAGAAGTACCCGGATGACCTACTTGCTTCCGCCCGAATTCTATAGTAGGCATACCATGGATGCTTTTCTATCCCCTGAGGCTCTGGGAGAGGACGCATCATTTTCGAAAAATGGCAGAAAGTTGAGACGCGGCTCATTTCAAGTGTACGTACCTCAGGAAAAAAACGTTGTTTATTGTGATTAAATTACACTTGTTTAACACAATCTAAATAAAC
>JAUCMT010000013.1:3404273-3418909 GCA_032357475.1 Enteromius thamalakanensis | reverse complement strand
ACTAATGTTCTTCGCGATCGATCTACTGAACGTTTTGACAAATTATTCCTCAGAGCCATCGGGGTGGCCGGGGATTGCGTAGCGCCGCCATTGACCAGCAGCAGAAGAAAAGAGGAATAAAATAGTTTCCTCTGCACAACCTGACTTTCATGCAGGCTTGAATTAACCTCCTGGTTTCTTCTAGCCAGAGGAGAACGATGGCGTCTTGGTTATGTCAACATACCATTTTCCTGTTTAATATTGTAAGGCTGCTTTGCATTGTAAAACGTGTTATAAAAATAATCATGACATGACCATTTCATTTGTGTTTGAACTACCTGCATGTAATTAACGTGAAATAAGGTTGGTCACCATAGGGTTAGGCACTTGCTAGTAATGCAGATGTTGCAGGTGTGAGCACAGCTATGAACTGATGACTGTCTGCCATCTGGTTTGGCTTGAGTGGCTGCTTCTGCAGTTCTTAAACCATAATCCACTTTGATGGTTAATAATACATAAAGTACAACAAAATCTCCAATAAAAAAAGAAAACTCTTTACTTTGTAGGTTGTATTTATTTTTATTTATTTTTCATTTGTTTTTACAGTAATTTACTGTTCTTATTCTACTGCCATTTCTTACTTGTTTAAAGAAAATCTAGGTTTACACTTAAAACATGAGTGGGCTAGATATATAAGATTATAGTTTTTTTAAGGTACTGTCTTATTTAAATTGATTTAAGAATATTTAGATAAAATGTTAGATATTTTTTTTTGGTACAATTCTCCTTTTATCTGTCTTGCTCTCTCCCCCTATAGAAACATGTAATGTCTCTCTCTATAATGTCTACGTGTGTACACTGCATACTGGTACTGCATAACTAACACAGCCCCAGGGTGTAGTTACCTGTACTTCTGCACCACACAGGTGTGATTGTGCTCTCAGTTCACGGCAGAAGCAGGTCTGAGCGGGAGAGTTCATGAGATTCCAGTGTTAAACCTTCATATCTTATATTATGAACTGGAATTATTATGGCTACAATGTTCAGCTACTTGGTGCTTGTGGTAAGTACAGTTTGTTCTGTTGTCACAGTTATTCAAAAGTTTTATTCAAGATTCAATTACATTTTAATTTTAAAAACTGTATTATTATTCTGTTGCTTGTTTACTTTTTATATTGTTATTCAAAGAAAAGGTCATGGTTAAAATTTAATTTTGTTAAGCAGTTATTTCCGCCTTAACCTATTTCTAATTCGTTTCTACATTCCTATTTCAGTCATATTGTATTTAAAATAAATAAATAAATAAAATGAAATAAAATTTAGCCTAAATCACTGATGAAATCTCTGTATTTGTTCTGATATTGTGATGATTGGGACCTTTGTCTTAATCAGTTGTGCACTAGATTTAATAATATAATTATTAGAAATTGAATACTACTAAAATTATTATTATTACTATACAATTTATGGAGGTCTGTGCTTTTGTATGTGTATTCTTGTAACATGAGTGCCTATCGAGATCTTTTTCTGGGGGTCAATTGAGAAACAGCAACAAAGGAGCGGCTAGTATTTAGCCTTTCCCAAACCTGTTTCACAACCTTGAATTCTCTCAGGTAAACATACACTGCAACTTCAAAATGTCTTAAAAGGTACTCAAAAAGTTCAAACTATGTCCTTTGACCTAGGCCTTCATGGCAGAAATGGCTAAAAATGATCTGAATGTTAATGATTGAATGGTAATTTTAGTGGGTAAGCAAAGCTGTTGTATCATGTTCACAGGTGAGGTGGGTTTTAAATCTCTTAGCTTTTCTCTTAGATTTTTTTTTCTGCTCTTATAATTAATATAACATGTTTAAAGCCATGCGGTAAATAACACACACACTGTTTCTGTTGAAAGGGAATGATCTGTCTGTGCAGCACAGAGCCTCTCAGTCGCCATAAACGATCCTGGATTATAGACTCGTTTGACATTGTGGAGGAACACCCCGGACCTTTTCCTTATGACCTTGGGCAGGTAAATACAATTTCTCTCAAAAATGTACTAATCATATAATACAGTAAAACAATTTGATTAGAGTGGTAAAGATCTGGGTTTGTTGCTGGCTTGTTTGGGTCAAATCAAATTCTCAATTAAACGTCCCTTCAAATGCACATGTGTCAGTTTGAATTGAATTGGCCACAAACCAGAGGATGATTTATATATTTAGTATATATTTCTATAGTTTGTGGATCATAAACTTTTCTTTTTCTTACTTTTAGAAATGTATTTTTTTATTGATGTAGTATGTCTTAAATTCATCAAAAGTAAGAGCAAAGAATTGTACATTGTTGAAAAATATTTTGTCTCATGAAATAAAAAATAACAAAAATAATAATACAAAAAATATATTTGAACTTTAGATGCATTAGTTATTTTAAAGTTAGATTTTTTTTTATAATTGTATGAAATAATATTTTATAACATTACTGTTTTTATTGTAGTTTTGATCAAATAAATGAAAAAAGTGTTATTTTAAGTATTTAAGTTTTAATGACAAATTAAAGTAGTTATTACAAATGTGCCATGTTATGAAAAAAATAACAGCTAAAAATTCCCCTCTAAATTCAAGATTAAACTGGACCGTAGCTATTTAGTAGAGTTCAAGTTAACAGGCAAAGGTGTGGATGAAGACCCAAAGGGGGTCCTGTCAATTGATCCACTCACAGGAGTCATTAAAGTCCACCGGAAAGTGGACTACGAGCAGTACAGCGTTCTGATGGTAAGAGGAATCAGATTTTTTTATATTAGATGGTAATATGAAGGGTATAGGTTGGAAATAATTTCATCATCCCTTCAAAGCTGACTTTCCAAGCAAGAAACAAGTCCAACTCGGCCATAGATACACAACTAGGCATGGAGGTCAACATACTGGACATCAACGACAACCCGCCCGTATTCCAGAGGAGGGTTTATGATGTCACTGTAAACGAAGCAGCAAAACAAGGTTAGTGTCATTGCCATGTTGTAATTATGTGTATTTTACTTTTAGTTTACTACAAATTAAATATTGTTTTTTTAACATTACCAGCATCACTGTCATTTTTCAAATTTATGCAGCATCTTACAGAAACATCACAAAAATGATCACAATTCTGCTTTTACACATTTTGTGTCATATGGAACAACAGCAATATTTAATGTAAATTTTACACATTAATTCTTAAAATATGAACTATGAATTATATTAGCCTAAATACTCCTATAGTTGAATAAACACAAATACATTTTATTAATAAGCTTTTATTTATAATCTTATCAAAAATATATATCATTTACTTACATTTCTGAATTTTTTAATCCATACAACTTACTTTCTTCAGTGAAAAAAGATTTTTCCCCATATAATTACAATAAGTGCTGTTTATAAACAAGTTTCGGGAGGAACTTTCAAGACTTCTGAACTTTTTAAAGAAATGTTTGGTCCACTTCAAATTACTATATATGATTATAAATGTACAAGTGATTTTAAATGTAATGTTTTTAAATGTATATTTTATCTTTTATTACAGTTCATGTTTCTTTTGAACTGTAGACATTTAATCTGTTTGTGCATTTTCAAATACAAGTCCTTATCAATACTATTTTAGATACAGGAAAGTGCTTTTGAATAATTTGTATAACATAGCTCATATTTATTGTAAGGGTATGGTAAGTAGTGACTAGTACAGTATTTAGATGTTCTTATTTTTTGTTTTGTTTCTGTTTGCAGGTGGTTTTATTGTAGGTGTTTTAGCAATTGATAAGGACGCACCAGGAACTCCGAATTCCACCATTGATTACAAAATAATTTCTGTCTCTCCAACAACTAAAAATGTGGAATTCTACATTCAAGAAAGCGGTGCAATATCTTTCAAAGGATGCTTTGATTATGAGGTAAAAAAAAACTCCAGAAATTATTACTTTGTTGTTACTTGCACAGCTTGTAACATACTATATAGCCTATAGCATATGCATGCCTGTAAAACCAGTGTCATGCTGGGTTAGAGATATTGCAGCAAAAAGACATGAGCCATCATGTTAGTGCCTGACAGACCAACAGGCATCAGAGTCCACTTTCAGTGTTCAAGTAACAAGTGAAAACGTGTCTTTAAAATATCTTGACATTTTCCAGGTGATATTTAAGAGGTAGCGTGTGAATTTCTTTGAGATTGTATATGAAGAGTAACCAGTTTTCTTTTTAGGTGGCTAATAAATACACTATAACAGTTGAAGCAAAGGACCGTGGAGTCGTAAAGCTGTCGAGCACGGCGACCATAATTGTCAACCTTCAGGATGGCAACAACCATTTACCAGTTATCACAGGGCAAACGGTTAGTGTTATGAGTTCAATGGATAATCCATTTTTATCCGTTTTCTTAAATCACTTTTTTTATACCGTGTATATCATGTTTTTATTGCGTTTTATTTTGTATTTTTTTTAAATTACTAATTAATCAGAACAACGAAACTGCATTTTGAGTTGCAATGCAGGATATAAATATTTTATTTATATTTTATTTATATTTTATTTATTTATTTATAATTTATTTATTTTTTAACAAAGGCTGTTTGTGTACTAACATTCTTCCAAATGTCTTATTAAGTTGTTGCCAGAATGATTTTTTTTTTTTTTTTTGCTTTTTGTTTTCCACTTATCTAGGGTTTAGCTAATATATTGGAGGGGGCAAATGGTACTTTACCTCTCAAAATACATACAGCCGATGCTGACACACGTCTCACTGCTGCATGGAGGGTCTCATACTCCATACAAGGGGATAAAGATGGCCACTTTGCCATCAGCACTGATCCAGACACCAATGATGGAATCCTCACAGTGGTTAAGGTATGTCTGCACAAATATCATGCAATGTTTACTAATCTCATTACAAATTGATTTATAGGTCATTAGTAGGGTAGGTCTTGACCACAGATTACACAAAAAAAGACATTTCAGACTGTGAAATCTTTACTTAGAAAATGCATAGGTTTGGTCTTGGCAGACTTAGGTCTGCTACATTGCTGCTGCACAGAAAGTAAACTTTGTTCTAATAAATGCTGAGATCATAACGCTAAAAGAAAACATGCAGCTGCATGTTGCTAGAGAGGGAAGATCCCTGTATCAGATCTAGACAGGTGGTGCTGGGGAGGAGGAGGCTGAGATTAAGACACGCATAGCACACAGACACAGTGTTCATTGAATACCAGCATGCAAATCTGATTGGTTTAAAACATTAAAAGAATATAGTTCGCCCAAAAATTCTGTCATCATTTACTCACCCCCGAAAGTTTGTAAACAGATAGTTTTGGGTCCTCATTGACTTCCTTCCAAAATATGGAAGTCAATGGTGACCCAAAACAGCCATTTTATGGGCTCTAGAGTTCGACCAATTTCTCAATGATGTGACTAAGAAATTCTGTGGTCGCACTGGTGCGACCAGTGTAGTGCCGAATTTTAACCCTTGCCAGATTATGACTCCTTAGGATTAGGGGTGGGGTTAGAATTAGTATTGATCTCAAAGAGGGGGGGTCATAATTTGGCAGCGAGTGAAAATTTGGCAAAACATCGGGACAGACAAGCCGACGGAATTTGTCACACCGCGTAGTATCCAGTATAGACAGCAGATTAGGTTCTAATGTATTTTGTCGTATCGCAGTAATATCAAAGATGGCGATGTCCGTAAAACTGAAAGTCATTTCACTTTTTGGCACAACATGAGTCCAATTTAGCTGTGAGTTCTTTATTCAAAGCTTCATTAACTGACAGTAGCTTTTAAATTTGGGTGGAGAGCAGAGCATTTGAATCTCTAGGCGCGCACAGAACACAAAACTGAAGGGGGAGCGGCTCCGGTGGAAAACTGACGGATCACACGCAGCTTATTTCTCCTTTACTGTAAATTAGCTAAAACACACATAACACACACTACACGGTAGATGCGCATCTGTACGGCACAGCTGCTCTCTCTCACAGTGAATGACGTGACAACTAGTTGTCCAGTCCTGTTCCATTTACTCAGTGCCTTTGTTCTGACAATGCGGTTGTGAGTCCAGAAAATTAATGGTGTGAGTTTGGTTATAGAAAGCAGTTATTACACCCATATATAGCCAAACAGACAACCGTATTCTGCTGCTGTGTGAATGCAGTCTTTAGTTGTTGCAGCCTGGCATGACAACTGTCTCGTTCAGTGTTAACATGGTGTTAATCACTTACATGTCAATATTGCCTATATGAAAATGTGGGTGCACCTAACTTTTGTGCTGGTGCAACTAAGAAACAAAGTTTCCAGTTAAAAGTTTGCAACCAGTGCAAAAAGTTAGTCTAGAGCCCTGATGTTATAAACTTTCTTCAAAATATAAGAACTTTATTGATGTAAAAATAAAGAACTCAAACTCTTTTGATGGTATATAAAAACATCTTATATTAAAGCCAAAACAACCACTTGTGAAATGTTCTACTCTATGATGCAAAAGTGTGGATAAGCACTGTCTCCACAGAAAACATTACCAATATCACTGCCTGTTTAGCCCCGCCCACCAATTTGCTTGTTATTGCTTGAGTTTTAAGTGTTTTGTTTTTTAACTAAAACACATCCATCTATGAAGAATGTAAAACATCAACTGTTAGCCAATCATAGCAGTAGGCATTTACTTCCCAATCTGCAATCCACAACTCCTTTAAACACAGCATTCTGACGAAGGGAGTTAAAACCGGGACAGGAAATAGCTTATTACTTCTAAATTAATTTTTGATGTAAAAATCTTCAGAACATTATCAGAGAAGAGGCAATCAATGACCCATTTAATGTTTCTAGATTTATTAAGTATATTGTTTTTATTTATGAAATGAAAGATGTGTGAGGACCCGAGCAGCTTATTTTGTTACCAGTGCTTTTATTTTCACCTTCGATCCTTACTTTAACTTATTATTATTCCAGTTCAGTAAAAATGTCTGTAAGTCATGAATTAAATTTACCTGCTATACTGATATCACATGTATTGATTTTTTTTTCTAAGATTTATGTTTATTTATTTTTTGCCAGCCTTTAGACTATGAAAAAACCCCAGAACAAATACTCACCATCTTTGCTGAGAACGAAGATCCTTATTTCTCTTGTGAGGTTAAAGAGAGATCTGCAGTTGGGCTCTGGACAATCGTCACAAATCCACCAAAACCATCTTTTAGAAATATTACCATTACTGTGGAAGATGCCAATGACCCTCCATTCTTCCTAAATCCAGTGAGAAAAGTAATTTTGGAGGAAAATGGTGCTGTCGGAGCTTTCGTAGACAAAGTGACAGCAGTCGATCCTGACACTGGACGTCCCCAAAAACTAGAGTATGTGCTTAATCATAGAGTCACTTGGCGCCTAAAACATCTGCACAATAAAGCCATAGTTAAAATGTGTCCTTTTGTTTCACTCTATAAAATGCCAAACCATGGCCATGATATGCTTGATATTCTTATACAGTGACATGTCTAAACGTGTCCAAATACTTTTGCTGCCACTCCATATTAGATATTGATAATAATAACCAATTAATTTTCTCCCGCACCAGGTATTCTATTGAGCAGGATCCTGCAGGATGGTTCAGAGTAAACAAAACAACCGGGGAAATCTTTGTGAAAGAGTCTTTAGACAGAGAGTCAAGTCATGTGACCAATGGGACATATACAGTCACTGTCCTTGTGACTGAGAAGGGTAATACAATATAACTGTTTTTATTTGGCTTGCAAATAAACTGGAAACAACTACATCCATCCATCCATGTTCAAAACCACTTGTCTTATTTAGGGTCTCAGAGATTTGTGTGTTGGGCTGTAGAAAGAGACAAAACCTACACGGTTTACTAAAACTGTTATTATCCGTATAGAAGTGTTATTGTTAAAATTTTCACTGATTTTTCACACCAGATGACCATCCTCCAATGACAAGCACTGCTACTATTCAGATTCACATCGAAGACAAAAACGATAATGTCCCTATTTTAAAGGAGAACATGGTTTCGGTCTGTCAGTCTGACGAAGTGTCACATGCAGAGATCACAGCTTATGACCTTGATGGAGATCCGTACAGTGGTCCGTTCAGTTTTGAAATTATAGGAGATCATAAGGAAGAATGGAGCTTTGACCCCAGTTATGGTAAGTAATAGTAATAACAATATATAATGAAATAAATGTTTTATATAGTGCATTAGAACCTTATATAGTGTTCTCAGATTTTACTAAGCTCTGATGCAAAACACTTTTTCTTTGTCTTTTAGGTAACACAGTGCATTTGGTGAAGGGTAAAAGTGTTCACGCCAATCTGTACACACTGATCATGAAAATCTCTGATAAACAGGGCAAGTTTGTCCTACAGAACCTCTCTGTTGCAGCGTGTGATTGTGTGGTTTCACCAAACTGTCTGGTGGAGCGCAAGACACAACAAAAAATGGGAAGTGGCTTGATAGGAATTACCATTCTTGCTGCGCTGATGATCTTTGGTGAGCACAACAATTTGTTAAATTCCCTATAAAATGATTTGATAAACACGTTTCCTATCCTTTGTTGTTCTACTATTATTGGGGCAGGAGGACAGTTAAGTAAAACTGTTTTATTATTATTATTATTATAGGGCATCATCAACATCATTTCACAAATTAAGTTATTTTGACATGAACAATTGAAATAGTTTTTAGAATGATATTGTGTCTTTACACGTTTTTTTGTTATTGATGTTAAATCTTCGAATTATAGCTAACTGCCCAGCTAACAGAAAACGTTCTCATAACTTTGGCTATCGATTTCTAATTATTTCTCTCAAATGTTTCTAAAAACATTCTTGCATAACGTTAGTAGAATGTTTCCTTAACGTTATCTGCAATTGATAAACGTTCTTAAAACGTTAGCATGAAAACTTTATTATTTCATTGTTGGTTTTAAGTAACGTTCTTAGAACATTAATATAACAAGAGAACTTTTTTAAACTAAAAATAATGTTAATACAATGTTTAAAAAACTGGACTTTTAAACGTTCTAAGAACGTTCAAGCTATAACGTTTTTATAACTTAATAGTAACATTACGGGAATATTTTTATAACATAAAATTGTTATCTGGGTGGGAGTAAGCAATAGTGCTAAATGCTAAATCAGCTCCTTTAGCAAAGCAGCACAGTATTGTTCACATACTCCTACACACCAATGGCAAAGCAGTTTGATTGAAATAATTCTAAATCTCAACATAACTGTAAATTAAAAAATATCAAGTCTCCTTCATTTCTCATCTTGCTAAAAAGCAAATAAATAGTACTTTAACAACAAGCACCCTCATACATTTTTATTCTAACTGTTAAGTCCTATGCATAGTCAGACCAGTCGCACGTTTTTTTTTTCGTGGTACTGACACGATTCTTACTCGACTTTCGTGAATAAAGTTACGAAAATAATGAATTATTTGTGTCCCTGACACGAATAAATAGATTTCGTGCTAATTTCGTGATATTGTCACGACCACCCGTGCGACTGGGTTGGCATAGTATGCTACTTTGCATATTCTTTTAAAATGATTATAACAGTAATCATTTCCAAGTAATTCCACTATAATTCCATTTGGCAATAACCTATTTCTCCATTAAAACAACAGCGGTTGAGTAAGTACATTTCTTCAGTAACCACAATAGCAAACAATACAGTCAAAATGAGATCTCATGACACCAGAACACCAGCTGAGTGACATTTTAATTTAGATCACTAATTACAGCTTGTTTGTCATTAAGTGCATGCACATGCTTGCCAGATTGCTTAAAATAAGCAAAACAAAAGGCAAAAAAATGCATCCTCGTAACAGTTTAGCTCTGATTCAGAGATTTGAACATTTGAGATCTGGCAACCACACTCAATAAAGTTTGCATATTAGAGGCATGTAGAGCATTCTGCAATAACATTTTGTCTCATTTTTAATGAAAATAAAGAGGTTTTCATTAAAGTTAATTTTTTTCTTAATAAAACTGCACGTTGATGTAGTTATAGTTATCGACCTTATCATTGTCTCGTCTTCATCTTGTCTTAGTCATTGGAAAAAAGCTTGTCAACGACAATACAGTACTCTATTTAGTATAATTCAGCTGTTTTTTCACTTGCTCACAAGCAAATTACACTTCTCCATCCCCAACTCCTACTTTCTGATATTCCTCACTAAATCAGATTCATCTTTAATAATGTTTTTTCTGTAATAATCTGTATTCTAAGTGTCACTGATTTTAACAATTGCAGTCCTGACAGAAATATATATACTTTAAGTTCATGCTGCTTTTCAGTTGTAAAAGCATCTTGAATCTAAAAGCTGTTTTTCCTTTTAGCATTTCTGTTGCTGTCTCTCACTTGCTCTTGTGGGCATGTAAAGTCTCAGGTACAGGACAGTGTCGTAGTGGAAGCCCTTCTGCATTCTAACATCGAGATACCTGGCACTGACTGTGAGGTAAATCCTTACAATAAGATTTTTTACGTAAACAAAGCTAAATGGTGAGCTCTAAGATAACAAATTTTTACTCTTTTTTTTATAAATTCGAAAAGGTCCCGGCTATTCGATTAAAGAACGCATCTGTTAGTCACTCAAAGGACGAAACTCTTATCAATAATGGGATTCAACAGTCAGTTGAGGTTAATGGGGTATGCTAAACATTTCTATTTGTTTAATAATGAGATCTCAAAAACACAATACATATCTTATAGGACCAATGTGATTCTATACACTACAAATCATTGTGTTCATTTTGTTTGTTGATTACAGGTGTCTAGCAAAATTCAAGCCACTCATAGTGGCCCAGTTCAAATGGATGAGTACTGGTCTAGAGACAGATCACAGTATTATTCTAATGAGGTAATACAACAGTCCATGTATGAAATGGTCCCAATCAAAAAATCTTTGAAAGTGAAAGTATTCACTGTACTTTCTTCTGTTTCTAACAAACAGACATGGATGTACAAACAGTATCAGAGTGACAACCGCTATCAGGTCAACCTTAAAATCATTTTATGGCACGTCTGAATGTGTTTCTGTTCAGTGAAATCTTAAAAACAGTAATATACACTGGGTTTTCTTACACCCATAGGGTTCAACATTTACCAGGAGGAGCTCACAAAGAAGACAGGGTACCTCTTTCATCAGCCACTCAACTCTACAAAGTTTGCTCTCTCAGGTACATTCGCCTTCAGTTTTTCAACAATTAATTCTACATAAATTCATATATTTTTGTCAGTGACTAAATATATTTCTTTCTCAACTTGCAGAGACTGCATTCAATACAGCACCTAGAAAATGAATTGCTTGATTACGAACCTCAGCTTTACGCACTTGAGGACAACTCTGATACATTTGTAGAGCTGGACCCCATAGACCTGCCTATGAATGAGTTTGATCCTGAGCTGCTCTCAGACCTTGGACCAGCATTTAAGCATCTGGCTTATATCTGTAACCCAGTGTCAAAAGCAGAAGTGATGAAGAATGGGATCAGATAGTGATGAAGATGAGGATGAAGATGTTTCGCCATCTTATTCAGCAGATAGAAAGAAAGAAATCAATCAATCAATGAGGAAATTAAAAAAAGTCATTCATAAAAACTGCTCAGTTCGATTGGGATTAGTATCTTTTTGTTCATAATGGATGGTTTGTTTTAAATAGGTTGGTAAGATAGCATTTTTTTATTTCTGTGAAAAATGCTAATTATTCAAACATGCCAACATTCACACGTTCAGTCATACATACGGTAAGAGAATATTTAAATTGATCAATTTTCCTGATCTCAAATCCTACCACTGGCGAATGACATTCACACTTTTGAGTTTTATTTTGAGATATATTTCAATTGAAATAAAATGCACCTGCAAAGTTATAACTACCTCAGTTTGAGAAACTGCAATGATCTTTATTTCATTCATGTTTACATATCTTAAACATATGTTTAACAACTCAGGGCTACAAAGAATTCTTTACTAATCTCTTCTTAGCTGTACTGCTTGTTTTGTGAGAGGATTGTATACCTTAACATTTGACATTTAAATGCCTTTTTATCCTTGAAAATATCTACAAAAATGTGAGGGAAGTCATGGATTAGTCCAAACAATTGACTGCCTGTAGAAACGTATTATTGTGTGACCCAATGCTTGAACTGGAAAAAAAAATGGTGCTGGTTTCTTACCTTATTCCCTTTTCTAAATGTTTGTTCAGTGAATGTTTTTTTTTTTGTGAGATCTCTATAACCATACAGCTGTCTAATGAATTCTTTTCATTTGTGAAAATAAAGATGATTTTCCAGGACCGTGCTGGATGTGGAGTAATGTCAGCTACTCACAAAGAAAAATTATACTGTATAACAGTTATAGAATATGGTGCTGAGTAAAGCTAAAAACTGGACTCATCAAAGAGGTGATTACATTACCTGATCCTCTTACAGTCTTTCAGAAATCTCAGCCAGGCTCTTCTTTGCTTCTCAAAGAGGAAGGACTTTTTTCTAGCTTTGCTCTACTTCAGCCCTAACCAAAATCTTGCTGTACACTTCACCACAGCTGCTGGTTAAATTACATTTTAAGAAATATGCTTTTAACTCTATGAAATACGTTTACAGTACTCAGAGCTATTGGTTTCTAAATTTAAGTGACCTGAGGTCATAAGTTTCCTCCACTGAAAGCTAAAAGACTTTTTTTTTTAGGAATTGTTATAATTAAAATATAAGATGGACTATCCAAATACTAATCAATTAAACAAAGATAGAGAAAGCATTCTGTTAGTTTGTGTCCACATTCACACTTTTCTAGTCTGTAGGGAAACAAATGTTACTATAATAAGTCTACAGTAATGATGACTGTTTAAAAAAATGCATTGTTGGTAGATATATATATATATATGTAAGTTGCCAAATAAAAATTGGACCGTGTCCTACAAATAACATACAAATAACATGAGAAAAATCTATTTTCATTTATAGAGTTAAAAATAGCATGAGATATGTTTATCTTCAATGTTACAGGTTCCAGTAACAGAAGTTGTAAAATAATTACCTTATATTAACTCAGTATTTTGTTTCTAAATGAATCGACCATTCAAATGATTTGGTTTAATCACTCACTTATTAACAGAGATTTGCAGTTTTAATTTCACCTTTCGATTTTTTGATGTTTAAAACAGTAATATCAGTAGGCTATTTAACATGTTATGTTTAATATTTAGGCTATGCATTTGTAATTGCAGTAAAATACATTTATCTTTTGCATTAAACAGTGTGTAAATACATCTTAATACCACTTAAGATGCAGCTTCAGTGTTGTTACTGATTAAATGTAAAAAATTAATTCTAAACATAATGGACACACCAAAAAAAAAAGCTTTATGAAGGTAAAAATGGCCATAAAATGTAAAAATAAGTTGATATATATATATATAATATTCACATATAATGAGTTTAGAAACTTGACTTTAGGCTACCAGGATATTTATAACTTGAATTGATTAAATTCATAAACAAACTATCTTCTCTATTTCCAGTTGATTCACTGCAACAATTATATGATTGTCATGTTTAAGAATCTTGAGAAATAATTAATGCTACTGCTGCCCTGACTTGATCTTAAACCTATTTTATTATCCAATTTTTAAACCTTAAAACTTCTTCCCCCAGTTTCACAGACAAGGCTTAAGCTAGTCCCAGACTAAATTGCATGTTTGAGCTGTCTCAGATGACAATATCTTTCTCTTAAAACATGTCAGCGTCATTGTTCTGTGTTAAGATGCACATCTGTAATATTTTCTCAAAAGGCATTTTTGTAAAAGTTGGCTAAATATCTTAATTAACCTAATGCCTAGTCCTGGCTTTAGCTAAGCCCTGTTTGTGAAACCGGGCACTTATGTCCCAGAACCCCCCTAATCTTCATTTTGGGGACCTCTGTATTTATAAAAACCTGCGTATTGACCCTATTAATGAAATTCTTAATCTTTTTATTTATTTCTAAATCTGATTTTGACAATCTTTTTTAAATTATTTATCACACAGTATTGTAGTTTGGTTAAACGTTAGATTTGTTATCTCGTAATTTGACACAAGGTGGAGAAACCCATCTTAAATCATTGACGCCATCTAGCGGTTCATGGAGAAAACTGATATTTATTATAATACCAACATGCTTAAGATGTTCTAAAAATTGCTTTTTAAGCCAGATCACTAGCTTTACAACAAAGCTTCGCATGTTTATGGATTTTATGGATGTTTATGGATTTGGCAGATATACTTTCATTCAGAGATTTACATTTGATGTTTTATTGAAGTTTTACCTTTTGGAATAATGAATAATGGCTATACTAAGCTGCTCAAATAGGGAGCACTACAGAAATAAATGTCAATAAAACAAAATATATCTGCCCCAAAAAGAGTTAATTTCGCAAGAATATGTGTAGATTTTTTTTTAGGTCAAACATGCCATTATATTATCTCTTCCTTTGACAGAGAATGTGGGTCATAGACGCTTCATTTTCTGCTGTAAGAAAAATATGAAGAGGACGTAGAAGATCTTGATGAAGATGTTTATTGCAGCATAGCAGTGACAAAGTACATGTGGTACCTTGGGTTCAGCGGAGTGAGAATGAACCCAGAACAACCTTTGTTCAAACC
>JAUCMT010000013.1:3379313-3394789 GCA_032357475.1 Enteromius thamalakanensis | reverse complement strand
CATTTCTTAGATTTTAAATAATAAATATTTTTGTACTTTTGGAGCCCAGGTGTCGCCGACTTTGCTACTTTGTCTACATCCTTGTATTCAATTTAGCAGTGACTGGGAGAAAGATGGGTATGTTTGTGTTTCTAAGGTGAGTGTAATGTGATGACTGAGTGGAGGCGATATACAGGTTTATTTGTACAGGAACTCGTGTATCTTTCTGAGTGGCAAAATTTTCAATGACTAGTGTTAAAATCAGGGATGTCCCATGTTTTTCTCAACGGAAAGCATAGCCAGAGCATTGAGGCGATCTTGTGCCTTTGTTTTCCTGAGGAAAGTTTTTACTCTTTTTAAAGTTGAAAAGCACCTCTCTGATTCAGATGTTGTCATCGGTGTGGTGATGAGGATGTTGAGAAGGCTTACAGTTTCAGTAAATGTGTCCTGAAGGTTATTCTCCATCAGAACCTGAAAGAGAGCCAGTGCACCACAGAACTCCTCGTTGCTGTAGATCAGGGACAGTTCTGCTTTAAGTCTGGCCTTGTCCAGTGAGGGATAGGCTTCCGCCCTGGTATCCAGCGCTGAATCTGGGAATGTCTTGTGGTGTTGTGGGAACAAGTCTCCTTGCAGCAGAGTGGCACTGACCAGGTGTGTGGTGAAGGAAAACCGCTCCTTGGCATGGCACATAATGGTGTCACATACCTGACAAGATATATAAATAAAAAAATAGGTAAGAAGTTGGTTGACATTTTATTTATAACAAAAGGCTGTAGTTCTCCTTTCCTTTCCTGAATACCTATAATTGTGTAATGAGCCAATATGGCTTACGCTATATATTCATATAATAACATGACAATGTATATTTCAGTCAGTAGCACTATTGTGGTCAATGTGGTGATAAGTTGTTGTGCCTTCTATCCATTTGTCAGCAGGTGCAAGTTTTTACCTCCAATGCCAAATTGGTGGCTCCTGTTCAGGTCCTCGCTTCCCTGATGATACGGAAATAATTTTTAAGTTCTAAAAGTAATTTCCGGAAATTGGTTACTGTATAGGATAGATACGTTCTGTATATATTTATTTATCTTACTCCATCATTATTTTATTCCATATAATTTTTTTTTTGCTGCTGCTGGGAATGTTAATTTCCCCGAGGGAGTCATTCCAAAGGGATCAATCAAGTCAAGTCTAAGATATATAATCCCAGGACTGTATTAAATCATAAGTTCCTGTATTTGCACACATGTTGCATTGTTTTGTGAAAGAGAGCCAGGAATAAAACAGAAAGCATTATCTTCCAGCATTCTGACATAGCCGCCAGCCTCTCTCTTCGTGGGGCCGTCAAATTCAGCCAAGATTTTTTTTCTCAGAACTGCCAGCATACAGTCCGGTAACTAATTTTGTACCGTCTTTGAGGTGCCTTCAAAAAACAGTTGCATTTTCAAGGTAATTGTTCAAGTCCTGGTCAATGGATGCCATCAAGTCGACTAAACCTCTGAAAATTCTGGGGTTTTCTGAAGTGTCTCTTTCATCATGTCCCCTCAATGCACGTTCAAAAGCACCACAAAACTTAATACAGTCAATGAGATAAGATAAAATATGATGATTCTTATCAACCTCCTCATTGTGTCCTTCATCCAGCTGCACTGCTATGCTAATCTTTCCTAGCACAGCTAGCTTGATGCAATTTTCCAAATGAACTTTTGACTGTTCATGCTTTTTTTATGCGTTCGGAGAGAGGTGCTTTAAGTCGGTTTGTCCTGACAGTGTCCACGTTGAATCACATTTTTGGCGCTTTTAAAAAGAATGCAGGGGAAACAGAAAAGTGCATTGGCTATTCCAAAGCCGGTCAGCCCCGACTTGCGCTCGAACCAACTCCTGCAAAAACTCCGGTTGTAGACCTTATTTTTTTCCTTGCTCTGCTAGTGAATGATAAGGTCAGGCTTGTCCAGTCCCAACTCCTTAACCCGGATTTTGTCCTCCATCGGCCTTCTCGTAAACGGGTATAAATAAGGATCTCACCGAATTTGGTGGAAACTGCTCTTCACTCGTTAAGTTCGTCGCCATCATTACTCTGTTTGACCGCGCCTGTACCTCTCTGATTGACCGCGCCTCAAAAGAAAAAAAAAAAAAAATTTCTGCTGCTTGGGGCAGAATTTTCAGCGCCCTAAGACCATAAAATTCTGAGAGACTGATTGGCCGCATATTTATTAATTTACCCTAGCAACAGTACATGACTGGCTATTTGGCTGCACTCAGGGGCGCCTTTTCTCAGCGCCCTATGACAGAAACCATACAGGTCTGTCTGTGGAAATTCACTGGTGAATGAATGTCACTCATTTGGTGGGAAATGTTGTATATGTTATTCATATCGCATGTACAATAGGCACATAGTGATGGTTAAACCGCATTTAAAATCTTAATTTGTAAAAATATATTTAACATTTTTAGCCCCTCTTATCAGGGAGGGCGGAGCCCCAGCGGCCCCTATGGGCCAGCCGCTGCTGATTAAAACACTTCAGCATGATTCAGTCTTTAATTCACAGCAGTTCACAGATTAAACTTTACCTCACAGCTTTTAAATGAACAGTATCCAAAAATGTTCAACTGAACATCCAAAAACCATAATCATAACCATTTACACATAGACTACATTACATGCACCCTGACAATCACCAAAATAACTTGCCAAACTTCATTCATTATTTTTTATTTAAATTATTTTGATAATTTAGTTAACTCAGTATTAGCATAATTTGTGACACAAACATCAGAGCAGGCTATCGTCAATGATGTGATGATCTTTGGTCACAGCTGTCCTCGTCGTGTCTGGAGCACATGATGGTGATGTGGTAGGCTATGTATTTCTTTCACAAATTCACAATCCTTTCCAAAGGAAAAAACCCACCCATGTAAATAAACGGCTTGTTAACGGTCTCCTATAGGCTTTACTGCACAGCATGATACCCACATAATAATCAAATAATCATTTTTAATAAAGACTACAGCGTTTTGAACCATACTAACTGTTGTGCTATTTCTAGAGTTGCTTTGGTAATATACCAATTAATCAAATTACCCAATAATACGCTAAGTTTTTCCTTGTTAATCAGTCTGATTCATTTTATGATGTAGCATTCATTAACAAAGTATTGTAAATACTATACTGTATTATACTCTCATAATAACCTATGTTTCAAAAACATCATAGTATTTATTGTAAATTACTATAGTATTCATTTATTTATATTTTCATGTGGGAATGTTATGGTTAAAAAATTGGAAATGAAGTGTCATAGATATTTTTCTTCCCCACGTGTTCTCTGATATAGTGTCTGTCTCTTTCACGCTCAGGGAAGACAAACAAGAGAGATTCATGTTAACAGGTGAGTTTATTGGTGGTCAAACATAGTCTTTACTTCAGCAGGTAAAATAAACGTGATGTGCATCAAAAACAGTCTTATAACTCAAACAGGTACTCTGCTGGATCGTGTTCGGGTAAGTCTTTTAACAGAGATAGAACGAGGTGGCAGAGGAATCCACAAGCGGGATTTCAGGTAAGTATTTCAATAGGTAAGTTGAAGATAAGTATACTGAGTCTTTGAATGGTCTCCTTAAAGTTCTCTCAAGCCACAGTCCTTCCTTCCAGGGATTCAGGTGAGCGTTCAACCAGGTAAGTGAGCAGGTTCAGGTAGGTAAAAGCAAATTAACCTTGAGCTCAGCTATTAAGTGTTTGGCTGAGCGATCTTTTATGGAGCGAGGTTGATGACGAGCAGGTGTCAGTGATCAGGTGATTGTGAGCGAGTTACAGGTGGTTGTGTGTCTTCTGTGGGTGCTGTTCTAGGGACAGGGGGGTATTCCAGAAGGTTATGTGACATACCCGGGTAAGTTTAAGGGTAAGTTAGTGGATAACCTTAACTTTAGGATCCAAAAACAGAGGTAACTTTCTGGGTATGTATGTAACTATAGGAACTTACTCTCTGAAGATAACCTGCTCGGTAGCAGTTTGTTTCAGAAGGTTACTGAGCATGGCGTGCCCTTTTGATGACAATCCTGTGGACGTGGAGGCACAAATTAAAATTATATAAGTTTTTATGCAGGGAGAGAGTTATAAGACCGCGTGTTGATGTATTTTAATAATGATTATTTGAAAGAGCGTTACCGGTTTTCAAAAGATTTGTTAAGTTATTTAATACATCTCTTGAGACCACATTGCAAACGTCACAAACTGTGGGTCTGCGCTTAGCACAGAGAAAAAAAAATTGCATCAGTTTTTTGTGCAGTGGCTTTACATGGAATAGAAAAGCATATTTAAATAGCGAATCTATAGTATTTAAACGTCTTGCCGTTAATCGTAAAGGTGTGGGAATATTGATACCATGCATCTTCACTGTTTTTTTCTTATATATTTGTCAGTGGGGTACTAGCACTGTAATGTATCTTCATTTAATTAAACAATGTTCTAGCTCATATTTGTTTTACATTATTTGATAATGAGTGTACATATATGTATGAACACTGCATAAAACAACCAAGAGGAAGACTGAAATTCACTTCTGACAGTTTTTAATCAATTAATGACATTTTTCCACCGGCACAGCAATATTAAGTCCCTCCCCTGCTCATCTTTCTCCATGACGGTAACCGTCTTGTTTTTGTAACAGGGCTGCAAATGAACCAAACCCACCCAAACTAACTTTAACATAAACACACGTTATTTAAAACTTCATTAAAACTTCTAGCTCCGCCTCTGTGAAATATGCCACTCCCTTTTTTTCACCGTCATTTTTCATTTTGACTCGTGAAATCAGTGATCCATTAAAAATGTCTTTATGTACACGCATTAACTCTGGGTAACCAGTAGGAGGTTGATTAAACTAACTCTTATCGGGTGTTTTGGAACCGACATACTCACGGTATGCGAGTTTGGGGTCAATCAACCCAGAGGTTATGTTTTACCAAATGGTAAGTTAACCAAGCTTTCTGGAATACCCCCCTGCACAGCTGGTAGTTTCTCAATTTCTGTCAAGTCAAGTCACTTTTAATTATATAGTGCTTTTAACAATACAGATAGTAGCAAAGCACTGAACATTATCAAAAAGGAAAATATAGCAATGGTAATGTATAATAACGAGATTAAACATAGATATCTGGTGTCCCCAACTAAGCAAGCCAGAGGCGTCAGCGGCAAGGAACCAAAACACCATCCATGAGAGAATGGGGAAAAAAAACTTGTGAGAGCCAGGCTTAGTTGGGTCCAGTTCTCCTCTGGCCGGACGCCCAGCACCTAATTTCAATTCAGGAAAGATTCATTGTCCAGGAAAGACACAAATTTACCTTAAAAAATATTTGCCTCAATAAGGGATAATTGCACTGAACGAAGACTGAGCATGCAATGGTCATGATATGATGTCCAAACCTAAATATGTATCAATCTGCTGTTGGTCACATGGTCCCACTTGATATAAATGCAGAGTTGGTTTCGTCAGGCCAGAGGAGAACTGAGCCTGGTTTCTTCCAAGGTTTTTTTTCTCCATTTTTTTCACAGATGGAATTTTGGTTCCTTGCTGCTGATGCCTTTGGCTTGCTTAGTTGGGGGCACTTAATTTCTAGAGATTATTGTCGATTTGATTCCAAAGATTCAAAATAAGCTGATTAGCTGATCTAGACAACGATGTAACTCCATTTAATAAAATGCTGTTAACTGAGAATGAAGTGCTTACTCTTCTCATTATACATTACTGACACTGTTCTCCAATATGAGAACGTTCAGTGCTTTGACACAATCTGTATTGTTAAAATACTATATAAATAAAAAAATATATAAAGAAAAAGTTTACCAAGCTTGAACTCTGAAAAGTTGCGTTTTTGGTCTGATGCATTTGCATGCATGTAATCTGAAGTCAATGGAACAAAAGGTGTAGTACAGATACACTGCTTTGTGGAAAAGCAGAAGTTAGCTGGTTTTTAGCCATTATATTTAATAGCCATAATTTAGGCCTAAACTGTAAATAATAAGACATACTTTTTTTGTTACAAGATTATAATATGATCTTTTAAATAAACTGACATTATAAATGTATTTTTGTTTATGTGAATCTGAATCATTTTTAACTTTTAATATGAAAATAATTAGAGGTTAAAAAAATAATTAAAGGTTTGCAACATAGGCCTCAATGATCTACATAACAACCGCGTGTTAACACCAAATATCCACCAGGGGGCGTCAAGTGATTTCAAATCCATCGTCCTTCACTGGGGTGCTACCCAGAATTTTGCTCTTTGGTGGGTTTGACGTTACCAAATGTACAATTTCAAACTACTCAGCTGAATACGAAGGCATCACTATAGTAAATTTTCATAAGTTTTCATTAAGTTGTTCTAGATAGCCTAGCTGACCAGTCACGTTCCATATACTGAAGCCTTCACCTTGGTATTGTTTAACATTTACAGATAGATTGTGTTTGACACATTTAGAAATATTATGCCAGATTTACATTTGCTCAGGCATTTTTACACCAATAAAAAGAAGTGTAATGGTTTTGCTGGATATGTCAAGTATACTGTTTTAATGGCAATTTACTGTAATGCTGCCAATTGGTCTCTACTGGTAAGTGGTTGCGTTATACTGGTGGCTTGTTAAAACCACAAAATCTTAGTAGAATATGTTCCAAAACACACATTTTAATAGCTTTAATGGTAAAAAGCTGATGGTTTGTAATATTTGTCGAGATATTTATAATGGAAACCATTAGAATTTCTGTGATGGTTTCTATTGTTTTTTTCTTAGTTTGTCTGTTAAATTTTAGAAGAGAAGACATGAAAAATAACTTTATAACAATGCAAAATAAACAAAAAATAATGTTAGTTATGGAATAACTCAATTGATCAAAAATAACAAAATACAGTAGTGTGTTGAATATTACCGATTTGAATAAAATAACCGAACGCGGAAATCACATTCAATTTGCAAATTCTGTATATGTGAAAAAGTTAAGTTGTTAGCTTACATAGGCTAGGCTAAGTCCAATATATCCCAGTAAATGCCAGTCTACAGTGAAAAGCTTTACATATACATATAGCATATACATTCACTGGTTTTAAACATAGGGCCTATATGAATGTCTATAAGCAATCTCATATGCATGTCATGCTCGATCGTTACCCTAAGCGCCAGCAGAGGGCGCTAGAACATTTTTACAGGTCATTACCAGAGGCCACCACAAACCTCTGAAATAGAGAATTATGAAAGGGCGTTACTGCTATTCTAGTTTTAATATAAAACCATGACACACTATACAACTATTACAGAGCCTATTAATGAGTTAATCCTTACAAAAAGGTTATTGCTAAAAATCTGTTGCTGTCTTTGCCTCTCACTTTATGACTCATAATGACAATAAATGTCTTCTGATGTCAAGGAAGAGTTGTGTGATAAACAGACAGAAACGCCTCATAGTGAGATATTACCCATGGCAACTGAGTCACTGAACACAACCAGATCAATAAATCGTGAATGGAATATTAAGATTCTGGTTGTAAACTGGATGATTTGATTTAAGAAATTGTTCATTCATCAATCAGACCTTGCTGCTTTTTCTGCAGTGCTCCCTCATTAATAAAACAAAGTAAAACAAAAAAAAACTATGTTTTTTTTGTTGTTTTTTTAAAGTTTAAAAAGATTCAATTGCTTTCAAATAAATCAATCATCTTAAAATGATTTCAAAATCCAGTTTACATGCAAAATATGACTGCAGTTTATTTTTCACAGGAAAAAACCTTCACTTACTTCACCTTTCTTTTTAATCATAAATTGGTCCCATGTGATGCACTGCTAGAGGCAAAAGAATGTTATGTATAGCCTAATCACAACCCCGGAATAATTACTGGATGCCTAAAAGGTTTTATATATATATATAAATTTTATCTGCAATGAAGTATCATACAGTAGATGCACCCATCCGGCCCCTGTCATCCCTCAAGATATTTATACAGATGAGTGTAGCTCTAATCTAATGGGAGCACACAGTTATTTCATCCGTCAGATAGGACAAAGTTCACACAAAGTCCTTATGAGAACGTGTTTCTAATTGTGTGGGTGAAGAGGAGGCCGGCAGGTGCCTGGTCTCAGATCAGATTTGTGGCTCTGACAGCTGCTCAAGTCCCCCAGATGGCACAGAGGTAGAGCATCTCATTAAGAAAAATAACTGTGTGTGTGCATAGGAGCAAGTGAGGGAGAGAAAGAAAATTGTGGCATCACATTCACTGAGAGTCTTATTGATTCAGGTGTCAATTAGAAATCACCTACAAGGACAAGTCACAGTTTGTATTAGCAGGTTGAAGGCTGTGATCCTCATACGGCTTACATCTAAGTTATAATGGCTCAAATCCTCATTCTCATTAAATAATAATGAAGAGTTACAAGTAGTGTAAAAGCAGGTCAGATCAGAACCTGGCCCTTTAATTGGAACAGCAAGTTCTTTTACAATACGACATGATGATGAAACATAACTGTGGACGACAACATCTGTAACTGGAAATGTCCACTGATTACAATATTATATTAAGTGTTTGACAAGTTGTATTGCATGCATAATTTATCCTAATTTTATCTTGTTTTGTTGTTGTTGTCTTGGTTCATTTTAGTACCCCTATTATGGGTACTCTTATTAAGGTTCAGATTTTAGACATGCAAGGTGAAAAAAAAACCACTTTCATTTTCATTTAAAATTATATTATAGTTTTAATAAAAATGAAATAAAAAATAAACAGTTTAATTAACAATCTACGTTACAAATATATTGCACATAAAAAATTATATATTGAACAAGTATAAAGACAGCAACTGAACGACAATAAACCTACAAGAAAAAAAATAGAAAAAAATGACACTGTGCCTTCATTGCCTTAAAAATAGTCTGTTGCGCTTCCAAATAGGACTCTTGTCATCTCCTGAAGCTCTAATTTATCTGGTTCTTCATTATTTGTGAAGAATTGTTGAACATGTCACAGGTTTCCTGCACAACCCAACAGGAGCAGAGAACAGTAGGTCACCACATTAAGAGCCACCATCTAGCAGGGAACGTGATAATGGTGAAAACCTTTCAACATATGGTCCACCGGCAGCTATAAATACATTCTCCACAAAGTGCACAGACAAGAATTTGCAAAAGATTTTTAATTCTTATTTAGTTAAGGCATTTCAATACAAAGCATTTCACAACCCACCGTATGACAAAGATCATGTACAATAGAATTTGTTGGGAGCAAACATGCAAAACAAATGATAATAATAACAATAAAATGCGAAAAATGGAATATTGTAGGTTGCATTAATGAAAATAAATATTTAAAGAGCATGATTTACAAGTTGTGTTTTTAACAAATTAATAATAATAATAATAATAACAATGGTCATGATATGCTGGTTGGCTGCCAATGCCTCAGGTGAAAATAAATTATGATTATTAAAATATATTGCAATATACTGTATATATATATATGTATATAAAAACATCCCAACATAACCACAGAAATAGCAAGAGAAAACAATCCCAATCAGTCCACAAAATTTCAGGCCATACATGCACAAGTATTCCAATGAAAACAGTCTCTACAGTATTTTACATGTGATCAGCACTCGATGTACAGTATGTGTTACAGGTCGCACACATCCTCTGCTGTCTTATTAACGAATCGATGCTCACGAACGCTGGTCGTTTAACACTTTATTTTAATGGCTTATCGTACATTCCAGACAGGAACCAAAATAAATCCATTTTCTTACAACATCATCTCAAGAAAGGGAAACAAACAGATGCTTATTTAAAACAGGCCAATGACATTGCAGTAAAGTGCTCCCTTAATGTTTCAGAGAAATGAGAATTGCTTACAAAAAAGAGCAGATTGTAAACATTTGTAGGTCCATGCTAGAAAACAGAGCATCATACCAGTATACTCTCAATTCCTTTGTATTTTTGCTTTTGTTTTTCTGTATGTAAACATGCGCTGGTAAGATGGACATATTTGACCATTGCGACACATTTTTTTTAAATCTTGTGACGATAACAGAAGTACAGCTTTTGAAAACTTGCGGCAAGAATTTTGTGTGCTGTGTAAGATTTTTTAATGCAAGGATGTTCATTCGGCATGAACAAACAGCATTCAGCATTTTATTTGATGGATTTTTTTTATTTAACGATGAAAGCATTGCTGTTTTGTATGAACGTTTTTTCACTTCCTATTGGTTTCAGTTTTCATGAGCCACATTAAGTACAGTGACCACGTACATAAAAATAAATTCTTGAATTCCAACTTTTCATCTAAAAGTGTCTCATGTTGAAATATAAATATGACCACACATTGTGTCAATCATGTCACTTTTTTGTCACAAAAATACTGATCAGTTTCCATTTTCTGCGTTTTCACATTTGTAGAAAACATTTTGATAGAAACAAAACAAAACCAAAAAAAACCACAATTTTGGACTGAAAGGACCTTTACACCTTTTCAAGTGACAATTATTGAAACTTTTTTTCTTAAAGTGTATATTAGCTTGCTGAGAGTGTACTTCAGTATTAGCTTTGGACAGCAGTGATAATGTTTGCATCACTGTAAAATTTCTCACTGCGAAATATGCAAAAAGTTTGAACTTCAGTTTTGTGCTTTTTTAGATAAACTCACAGGGCAAATCTCCTTTGTGCTAATTCAGTAGATCCAAGCTTCTGATCAGAAATTATATGCACAATGACTTTCCTGCCTGAAAGAAAAAATGAATTGATGTCACTGACTTCACAAATGACAAAAAATTGATGAACAGATGAACAGACTGAATAGTGTGGGGTTGCTACTGAGAAAAGCTATTAATTTAAAAGCATTGAAATGGACAAATACAATTATGGTCACAAAATCCTATTCATGCAACATCAATGACTCCCCAAGATAATCTCTGGACCTTCTCTGGGGAAACTGCAGCAGTGTAAACATTGACGCTTTGATTGAGGGTAATTTCAGTTATAATATTGTTAATAATAATAATGTTGTTGTTGTTTTTTTTTTCAAAATGAGGCAGTTAGACTCTATGTTAAGTGTAAAACTGTTTTGTAATACAAAGTGTTGGTGTTGTATTAAAATATCCTGAAATGGTAGATTTAGAAAACGTTCCCCACATTGGATTGAATTCTGTAGTGACAGTCTACCAAGTCTCTGCGTAATAAAATTATTTGATGACATGCATAGTTAAACTGGTTTTAGTGATTTCACTGGCATTTTGATGGAATCATTTGGGATAAAGATTTACCAGCTGTTTTTATTTATTTATTTATTTTGTTTTAATTTTCTTAAAAAGCAGCAATTCATAGATGCCCCCTTATTTTGAGGGCAAGACATTTACCAATGTGAAATAAGGTGTGTAAAAACGTTATAATTTATTTATTTTTTATAATTTACCTAAATAGCAAAAACATAGATTTAAAAATAAAGTGTACAATAAATACAAATCAATTCAACCTAATACTGATTTCAACCTGATACTGATTGAACTGATTTCAATCTGAACTAAACATTATTTAGAATTGTATATTAGGTAGATAAACACACACAGATAGGCAAAATAAAATGTACCGTATTAATGACATGGGGAGGATAGAAAGGTGAATTTTTATTATTGTAGTATGTGGTGTGTAAAATCCAACAGTAATAAAATAAAATAATACAAATTGATTAAAATGAAGAAAGTCCACTGATTTAAACCAGAAAAATAAATAAAAACAAGGTGGAGGATAAACACACAAATATACAAAATAAAATGCATTAATGGCATGGAAAAGGAATAATTAATGTAGAATATGGTGTGTAAAAAGATCATAACTTATAAAAAGTAAATAGTAATAATTGACAAATTGTGAAAGCATAAAATAATAATAATATTAACAATAATATATATATATTGCATGCAGTGCATCGTTTAATCAACTGATTTGAACTGAAAAAAAATCATCATTTTGAATTTTAAAGTAGGGAGAATAAAATACATTAATGACATCTGGGGGATAAAAAACCTTTGATGCTTTGATGCTCTGTAAAAGCCTTATTGGTTGGCAGAAATACATCTGGAGATAATGAACACCCCATATACACTGTCACAGGGCTAAATGCTCATGGTTATTATTCCCAGACAGGACTGTAATGTGCTCAATTACACATGATTCTCCATTCAGCCCTGTACTGGCCGAGTACAGCTACATCAGGCACTCTTATTTGATTAAAAGCCTCTTGACAAAATTGAATTGGTGAATGAACTACGGTTGAGTGGGTGACACCGTTCTGAGCACACTCCAGGCCTCATTTCTGCCTGAGAGGGAGAGAGGACCCATATCGGCTGTGCACTTATACAGCGTCGGCCAAAATGGCCCCTATGCATTCCTACAAAAGCACACTAGCGAGAGTAATGCAGGTTATTGATGAAGTTGTGCTTCTACAGTGACTTTAGTCAGGTGAAACTATGGGAAAATAGTATTGTATATCTCTCATGGCACCATTCATAAATAGGAACAAAATTATTCACACTCCCCACACATGCATGCTTTCCTAAATCATAATGGATAAATCAATTAAAATTTTTGCACGAGCAATGCCTAATGTAATAAACCCAAATGGACACAAATGGCCTGATCTGATACGAAATGAAAGCGATACAAATCTAAAAACGTCACTGTAAAGCGTACACTCTAGTATACCAATGTGGAGTAGGGTCAAATGTCAGATTAGGGCACACTTGTCCTGGTACACTGAAACAGTCACAGACAGGCACAAGTTGAAACCACAAATATCCTCCTCCTACTGCTCTTCGTCCTCTTGTCAACTGATCCACAAAATAAGAAACAGTCACAGGCCAAGATATAGATATTTTTAAACAAAACAAACAAAGCTGCCCTTGGGTCAGATTCGTGGATCACACCATCCTTCCGAGGAAATAAAAAAACCACTGGGCAGAAAATATAACGGCACAAACAGAAACGCCACTGTACCTCAGAGTGTCTCGGAGAGTTCAAACACACGGTGACACTGGGGAGCTAAACCCTAAAAGCTCCGGTACAGCTGTCTCATGACTCCAGAGAGAGGAGCTGTTGTGTTAAAGCAGGTTTGGGAGTGTGCGCTCAGATCTGTGTGTGGTGTGTGTGTCCTGGCGGTGTGTACGGAGGAGGCGCCGGATTGGGTTTGATTCCCCGGCTCTTCATGTAAGAAATGAACTGGTCGGGAATCTCAGCCAGAACATCTTTGGCCAGTCGTGCCATACTCAACACGTGGTTTCCTGTCCGGTCCATGTAATCCCGGAATGGCACAAACTGGAAGGAGCAGGAAGAACATGCACATTTATTCATCCAACCACTTATATAAGGCTTCTTAACTTTTTTTTTCAAATCCCTATATTGTACAAAACAAACCTCAAATGCCCCTGAATATAAGAGTTTTACTTCATCTTAATCATTCTAATATGCTGATCTGGTCCTCAGTTATTGTCGGTGCTCATTTTATGTTCTTGCTCATTGTTATAAATTTATATATATATATATTAGAAATTTTACAAATAGATGTCTTGCTGGTCACTCTTCATCCAAAAACAAAAAAGCATATTCCACACTTTTGACCAGTAATTTATATTTGCTTATGCTTGTGTTATACATTAAGATATCAATTTAAACAATATATTAGTACACTACACTATTTTTTTATAAATTAATTTTAAGTCATTTTGTTGCCCTTCACCTTCCATATCACTCCTAAGTTTTTGCCTCGTCAACCATGTCTCTATTTGCTCATTCCTCCATTCTTCCCCCTTTTTTTATTTTCAGACCCAACCATTGGGATGGAAGGTGCATTTATGATATAAATATGAATGATTTTCATTCATATTTATTTCATCAATGCAACCTCCTTCCCCAATTCAAGCATCTCACCCCTATTTACTAATTCAACCCTTAAACCAACCCACAATCATTAATTAATTCATCCATTCTTCCATCAATCCACCTAATGCATTCTTCCCCATTCATCCATTCACCCTCATTCATTCACCCAATACATTCTTCCCCTTGCAATCTATCCCTTAATTTTTGGCCTTTATCCATCCATTCATCCATCCATTGACCCTATGCATCTGCAGACGATCCTAATGCATTCTTCCCTATCCATCCACTCAGTGTACTCTTACCCATCTATCCATCCCTCAATTTTTGGACTTAATTCCATCCATCCATGCCTTCATTTTTGGCGTTTTACACATCCATCCTGCCAGCCATCCATCCACGCAATGCATTCTTATCAATCGATTCATCCCTTAATTTTTGACTTTTCATCCATCCATCCATCCATCCATCCACCTAATGCATTCTTCCCTATCACTTAATGCACTCTTTCCCATCCATCCATCCCTTAATTTTTGGACTTTTCATTCATCCATCTACCCATCCACCCACCTACCTAATGCATGCTTCCCCATTCATCCATCTATCCATCCATCCATCCATCCATCCATCCATCCACCCAATTTATTCTTGCATTCTTCCTAATCCATCCTCCATTTATTTATCCTTTCTTCCAATAATATATCCTTTAAATCAATCCTAATCAATTAATCCATCTATCACCTGTGTATTAGGTCAACCACTGATCCATTAATTTATTCAAACACTCCTTTTTCTTCCATTCACGCATTATTTATAGGAAAGACAACAACATTCCAAAATATACTTATCCTTTCTTTTGGAGTAAAACAAATTAAACAGTGCCTCAGGAGTGAATTCTCTTCACTTTGCTCACTGTCGTGATGCAGTAGACTGAGATATTCTTATTACTACTAATGACAGGTTGCATTCATAGGGGACCAGCAAAATGAATTGCTTTATAATAATGTGGGTTATGGTGTGGAGCTGTTACACGAGGGCTTGATTCCACAGTGACTGAATTGGTAATTAAAATTCTCATGCTTAATGGATTTGATTGCTGAAAAAAAGAGACATGGGGTGACAAGTCACAGCTATTTAAAACCTGAGCATTAATACAGCGTACTTGTGGTTTAAACAAGTGTTGAAAGATCATCGCTTGTATTAATAAAAGCAGACTACTGCTGATGTCACCTGGACAATGTCTCGTTCCGCTAATTTTCCTCTTGAGGAAATCCTGATGTCATCACCATCCAACTCAACCATAGCTGTGGAAGCAAAACAGGAAGCATTACACTTGCATTTTTATTTTAACAAATAAAGTATTAAAATGATATAAAGATACACTACCGTTAAAAATTTTGGGGTCAGTAAGATATGAAATGGTTTTTAAAGATGTTTCTTTTGCTCATCAAGGCTGCATTTATTAGACTAAAAATCCAGAAAAAAATTTAATATTGTGAAATATTTTAAAAAAATTATTTTAATTTAAAATAACTGTTTTCTGTGTGAATATATTTTAAAATGTAATTTATTCCTGTGATACAAAGCATC
>JAUCMT010000013.1:3300257-3310384 GCA_032357475.1 Enteromius thamalakanensis | reverse complement strand
GGCGCTTCGACGGCGAAACACTTCAGCTGCACACAATTCCACGATCTTTTGTGATTTATAACCGAATGACTGGCGTAAGCATGGATTTTGTGCGTACGTTCGTTTTCTCTGAATCGCTCTTACGATGAAATCAGAAAACTTCTTAGATAAAATCAAGGATGGTTTCTACACAAGTCTTTATAAATGAGCCACATGATACTGTATCTGATGTAAAGGCTGAGAAAAAATAAACTTATCCAAATCCAGAAATGTAGCAAAAAGTGTAAAACCGTTCATTTTGCATCGTTGCAAAAATGTAGTTGATCCACTGATGTCACATGGACTTTTTTTTTACCTGTAAAAACCTTTACCTGTTTTGCCACGTTTCTGAATGTGGGATTATTTTAGTTGTATTTCTGTGCATGGAGGGACAGATGGCTCTCTGATTTCATCAAAAATATCTTAATTTGTGTTCCTGAAGATGAATGAAGGTCTTAAGGGTTTGGAAGGACATTAAGGTAGAAAATTAATGACAAAACTTTTGATTTTTGGGTGAATTAACCGTTTAAAAGCTTTAACCACAAATAGGTAAATATTATAACGCATTAAAACATATATTTACAATGCATTGTGCATTCATTATAATGCCTTAAAATGCACTTATAATATATTATAAATACAGGCTTCATAGAAAGTGTTACTATATATAGTAGATGATATGAGTAAAGCACTGTTATCCTACAGGTTATATGTGGATAGATAAATACAGCTTTAATTTCTTTCCACATTTAAACAGCTGAATTGAGACTGTGTAATTACACGTAGAGCTCATCATTGGATCTCCCAGAGTAAAGATCAGGACCAAAAGAAATGAGGTGCAAACAAAATGCCATCTCTTTCCTGGAGATAAAAATACTCTCCTTATCAAGCCCAAGCGACAGGCTGCAAGGGGCTGTTTGGAAAGGCAGCGAAGGGAACTTATTATGCAGTTGCATTTATACACATCTGCATACTGGAGATACACAATAACAAACCTCAAAGGACCCGCCACTATTTAGGTGAGGTTTTAAAATAGCTGGTCGCCATACCAACGACAAGGTGTAGCATCTGTGTCAGCATGGAGCTGTGTGATTTCTGCTGTGGAAGTCTCAAAGTTGGTGTGATTCTGGGAGACATGACAAATCGAAAATATCACCTATTACATATGCAGAATTTATCATCTGTCATGCTTTGGAGGAAATAAATATCTTGTTTGGTGAAGCATGCTTCTAAAAGACAATCAATAGAAGGGCAGGTTATGCATTCTGATCAAACAAAGGAAGATAGGGGCTTGATGTTGACACATGAACCAGACAAAAGATTGTTCAAAGTCTTCAGTTCCTCCGGCTTTTATTTAAGCAGTCTGGAAAACGCAGAGCAGAAATGAAGGAGGCTTGTATACGGATATTACCACAGCTTCATGAAACCCAAATCAGACGGCTAATTTCAGATAAAGGTCTTGTCTTATTTCCATCACTGAAATCTCACACAATATGCCTGGATTGTTTTGGTTCAGTTCATTATTAAGAAATATGTTTTCGAAACGGCTGCTAAAATAGCAATACTGCTTTAAGATGGGCTGGGTTTTTACAAGAAACAAGACATTAATGTCTGATATCATTAGCTGTGGTCATAAACTGCTTGGTATAGAAATTGCGCGTGTGGCAATGTAAACAGAAATGGTTCATACATAATGAGTCTTTAAAAGAGGCAATCTAAAAAAATTATGCATGTACAATAGAAGTCTAGGAGCCAGCAAACCCAAAAGGTTTTGAAGAAATCTGTATTTTTAATAAAGTGCTTACATTAATTCCTCTGCAAGCAGGTTTTAAGGTATACATTTTTCTAAATCATATTTGTGAGTAGGATGCAATACAAAATAATACAAATGCACTGATATATTTTAAGTCTGTACAAGTTTCTTTCAATTGAAAAAGCTCAGACTTGCATTTTAGTCTAGCACTAGGTTTAAGCCTTGTCTGTGAACCCGGGGAATAATGTTCAAGTGGCATGGTCATAATTCAAAACACTGTTTGCCTATTCCATCTGAGAGTCTGAATTTGTTTCTGTGGTAATCACCAGCAGGTCAACGATTGGCCTTTGTCCAAAGATCCTCTTTCTTATGTTCAAATAAAATATAAATCTGATCTTGTGGTACATTTACATAGTTTGGGATTTTGGGGAATGACCAAACACAAAGCTGAATACAAAGTGATCTTAGGGCAAAAGCCTGTCTTTTCAATGAGTTTTATTCATAGAGCTGAAAGAAAAGGTGTAAAGGGAATTCACACAATTCAGAGAGCAGCAGGAAATGAGGAATTATTTTCAACAAAAAGAAGATGGGCACTCACAACTCACTACGGCAACAATTCAGCTTGCTTTGTATTCAGCGCTGTTAATCTAATTTGATATTCCAATGAGAAACAAAAAGCCAAAACTCTCATCCCATCACAGTGCACTAATTTGAACTTGGTATGTGTAACAGTTTGGAGCCTGAACTAAGAAAACTTCAGGTCAAGAGATGTTAATTGCTCTTATTTAACTGCATCCTATTATTTAGTCAGCACGACAGTCTTTGAATTTCAATTGCTGTCATTTTGTATTTGTGCCTAATTACAGGTCATCATTAGCCACATAATGCCTACAAAACTATCTTGATTATGTTAGACAACATCTGGTTGATAAATAAAGTTCTGCTTGTATTGAAAAGGGAGTTCATGTGTTGTTTGTTTATTTAATAGTTATAGCAAGGAACATTTTATGATTGATAGCTGCATCATAAGTCATGAAATGACTTTCTTGGTACATTTTCTTTCCGGTGTTGTTGTATTTCCCTTTGAAACACAAAGTTAGGGTGGATCATGTAATCAATAGCTTTTAGTCTATGGTGCAGCCGAGCATTAAGACAAACAACACCAAAAAAAACTCAATAATTTCAAACTATTGACTGTTGTAACTAACAAGCCATGATTTGCAGCCTGCTATTTTTGTCAGTTTATTTAGAAAAGAGCTATTTAAAGCTAACAGATGTGGAAAAAATCTTATGGTTATGCTAGAAACAAAGTATCAACTAACAGAGCAGATCCTCCATATATGCAAGCTGCGCAGGGCCCTCGAAACACTAGGGGGCCCCCTTGCTCTGAAAGGTGACTTAATTTTATGAATTTGTTTATGAATTTGGCTAGCGGCTATGAAAACGTGAATTATCATTTATTTTATTTTTTGTGCTGTCAACCTTCCTACATAAAAATCTGTCAAAACTTACAGCTTTACTGACGAGTAGCGCATGAATTTATTGTGTGATATTTTGACCAATTGTACAGTCTTGCTCAAGACTAAAAATAGGATTCATAGTGTTTTTTGCGAATACGATCAAGATGTTTTATGCATTCATTCATACTCCACTCAACCCCTTTTGAAAGCACAAACTAAGTAATTTCACTTTCACAATGAAACACAGCATCTCCAGAACATGGCGCCCGCAACAACACTAGAGTGAGAATAATAATTCTGCCTTCTTTCTTTGCGTAAACATTTGGGCGGCGTTTGAAAATAACCTCTCTCTGTGATGTAGAAACGTGGGGGCGTGTTTAAACAAGCTGTTTTAGTGGGGTGTGGAAAAGTCATAGCTTTTATAAAGAATATCTCTTTGGTTTTGAAACTTGAATCTTTGCAACTTTAAGGATCCTATCTATATACTAACAGCTTGTAACTCTCCAAAGAGAAAGAAAACTTGAACATTTTCTGAAGACCCTTTCACATCAAGTAATACATTTTACAAATACAGCTGAAGGATAATAAATCATTCTAATATGCTGACCTGCTGCTCAATAAACATTTCTGATTATTATCAGCGTTAAACAGTGTTGCTTCATAATTGCTTCATAAAAACCAAGATACTTTTTTCAGTTCGAAAGATCAGTATTTATTTGGAATTACAGAGCACAAACTTTTAAACAGTAGCTTTCGAAGTCCCCCCTGGCTCCTGAACAGTGTCTTAATCTGCTGAACAGCAAACAAATCGCTTACACTTCCTTTCAAGGATAGAGCAGTCAGACAAAAGTCTGCTCTCAGATAATAGCATTTCATGTGAAGATGAGAGAAAGCACTTTGGTTCTTAATTTAACTGTCTATATATGTTTCAATCTCTCTTTACCACAGGAGGCTTTGATCTTTCTTACTTTAGAATGCATCATGTAGATCAACACTCTTTGGCTTCTTTATAGCGGAGACACTTCTTTCACAGATGCCTCTCAAGTGTGAGGTTCTTACTAAAAAGGTCAGTTCACATACATTTTGCTGTTAACCGACACAGTCAATACTTTTCGATGAATCTACCTGAAGCAAAATCTTTTTATGGATGGATTTACATTTACAAAAAGAAAGAATAAACATCAAACGGCTATACATTATACAGATATACAGATATTATACAGATATTATACATTATACAGATATTACAGAAAATCTTGGGATTTTCTGCCACTTTATTTAATGAATTGTTGGCTGACCAAACACTAGGCCACAAGACATGGGTCTGTTAAACCCTGTCATAACCACACCATCTGCTTGCAAAAATCATCTTTCTCAACTGACTGCCATTCAAAAGTAGCCTACAAAGTAAAACTTTTTTACAAGCAACATATAAATCTTGAGTAAATATGTATAAGCTGCACGGCTGCAATTGAGATAAATAGGAAGACTCTCTCTTTAAAAAAGGTGAAATTCTAATTTTATCTCCAAAAACAATCCAGTCTCATGAGGCATGTTCCTCTTTGTCTCTGTACTTGCTCTTTCTTATTGCTTATTACCTTCTAGCCCATTATTCATCTGCCATTCAAGTACACACACTTGATCTGTGGCTTTTTTTGCACTGAATATGCTTAGTGTTTTCCTCTTTTTCACTCACGTCCCTCTTTCATCATCAAACCCGACCTGCGACTCATAATTAATGCGAGGTCCAATTTCCTGAAGATTAAAGGAAAAACAATTAAAAGCATCGGAGGAAGGAGGTGGAAACGGAGAAAGCACTGTAGATAGAAGCTTTTGTTTGCTTGTTTCGAGAATAACACTGAGGTGGTTTTGAAATGTATTATGTTATGCCCAAAGAGCCATGATTGGCTACAAAACATGAAAATAACTCCAAGGTTATAGAGGAGGCACGAAATATTGTTTTTAGTTGGAAAAATATCAGTTTAGTTTTGTTACCCCTCCAAAATATGTGCAAATGTTTGACTGGCACTTTTAATGCACATTTTAAGTCTTCACACCTTCATAATGATCTGCCCGGTTTGCTTTAGAGGGTCTTGGGCTCATTTGGAACATTAACAAAATTCTAGTGAACCGCTCTGAAACCCCACAAGTGTACAACCTTGACACTCAGAAAAGCAGCGCTTTTGAAATGACTTTGTTATTGCAGACATTTGATTGCATTTCTATTTATTTCATTCAGTTTTTTTATTATTTATTTACTTGTCTGTGTTTGTGAAAATTAATAAGTAATATATAATTCTATATATAATAAATAAGTTGTATATATAATTCTATTATTTTCACATTTATCATTTTCTTCATTACATTGCCATTAAATAACACATATAGCTACAAGAAGTCACAATATCTGACGTTTTATTAACAGTCAGATCACAAATGATGTGGGTCAAAGGTACATGCAGAAGTTGAATACTGATGTTTGTACAAATCTCTGCAGTATAATAACATAGGGAGAAAATGTGCATTCATGTGGAGCGTCTTGTGGACATAAGGATGGCTCTTGTAATAGACACTACACAAATGTGCTTTAGGAGAGCTTATTAAGCCGTTGAAAACAGATTGGTGTCTGTGCTGGAGCTCTCCCTCCACGAGACTCAGACATATGTGTGGTGAGATCGCTGGGATTGTCTGGGGCCATGATGCTGGGAAATGAACACTGACACCTCCCATACCTTCACTTTTGCAGTCTCTCCATTTAATTATACACTGACATTTACATCCACTGCAACACGTAATGGACCTCATTATGATGGGGGCTCGTCTAGTACATAAAGTTAGCTTCCTGCCATCTGCAGATGGTGTTCATGCAAGGAGAGTACACTAAAGTACACTAATTGCGATACTTGCTGAATGTTCAGCAACCCACTGCAGGGTAGAGATTGTATCAAATATTTCAAGAATATATCTCTAATGTGTGGCACTTTCTGTAAATAGGTTATTAATTAAGGCTAGAAAAAAAATTTAAAAGTCTGATTTATGTACTTTTTCAAAAAAGGTTTTAGAAAGAGAAAGTGCCTAATCTAAAACGTTGTTTGTCAGCCCAAGTGTCAAACTAAATATTACTAAACTAATAGATGTAATGGGACTATTTAATTTGTGTTAGCATTAATGTGTTTTTTGGTGTATTTGTGTATATGACACTGCACCTTCTTATGATTGAGCATGTTCCTCTGTGAGGCTTGCTGTTTGGGCGACCGAGTCCAATTCCATCCCAAGAAAAGAGATAAAAGAGATCCTCTGCACCGGACAGAGTTTGCTCTTCTCCCAGTTGACCCAAAGACCCAACAGGCTGAGGTGTTGTAACACCAGGTCCCTGTGTTCGCACAACTGAGCTCTGGACTGTGCTAGTATCAGCCAGTCGTTGAGGTAGTTGAGTATACGAACCCCTTTCTCCTTCAGAGGAGTCAGGGCTGCATCGGCCACTTTTGTGAACACACGGGGCGACAGGGAGAGCCTGAACGGCAGGACACGATACTGATATGCTTCTCCTTTGAACACAAACCTCAGGAAGGGCCTGTGTCATGGAAGGATTGAAACATGAAAGTACGCATCCTTCATGTCTATTGCTGCAAAACAATCCTGGGGACGGATGCATTCGAAAATGCGTTTTGGCATCAACATCTTGAATGGAAGCGTGTAAAGAGCTTGATTCTAGACTCGCAGATCCAGGATCGGTCGTAACCTACCACCTTTCTTGGGCACTATGAAATACGGGCTGTAAAACCCTGTTCTCATATCAGTTGGAGGGACCGGCTCTATTGCTGTCTTTTTCAGAAGAGTAGCAATCTCTGCACGCAGGACAGGGGCATTGACTGCATTTGCTATTGTAAAGCGAACACCCCTGTACCTGGGAGGCCGCCGGGTGAACTGAATCGCATAACCGAGCCGAATGGTGTTGATGAGCCATAGAGACGGTCTGAGCCCTATCCAGGCATAAGAACCGAACAAGAGGAAGTAGAAGCCTGCGGACACAGTTGCATCGCAACAGACCTCTCAACCTGGGGCACCCCCGTGTAGCCCTGGGCTGCACCACAGTCAAGGGTGGTGAAGGAGGACGAGCCACTCGACCGCTTCCTGGCAGTGAAAGGTGCCTTCCACGATTGAGTTATCTCGTCATGCACATCCGGGAAGAATGGCACTAGAGTAGGCCCCTGCGCACTGGCATGAGCTACAACCAGATATCAATCATCCAACCGAGAGGGTTCAGGACGTTGTGGGGGAGCCCACTCGATCCCAACTCCCCTGGCGGCCCGGGCAAGCATAGCAATCAGCTCAGGATCGGTATCCGGAACAGTTGAGCATCCATCGGACCGGGCTGCCCCGATGGGAACTCCATCAGTATCGAAGCGCGCAACAGGGGACGGTCCCCGAGGGGAGTTCCGCACCATCACCATCAGGCTGGCCCTGTCTCCCCCGGAACCGGAAGCTCCGCGGATGCTGCCAACACGAGCACCAGAACGTGGGAGATGAATAGGGACTTCCCCACCAGCCACGTAATTCAGCCTGGTCCGCAACTCCGAGATGGTCATTTTCCCACAATGAGAACATGAACCTTCCACGAACGCCGCTCTAGCATGCTCAATGCCCAGGCATGTTAGGCAGTGTTCGTGACTGTCCACCGGCGCGAGGTAACGGCCACATTCAACAACGCACGGATCCCGAAGGAAGCGCCTTTGAAAAGACCTACCACCCGTGAGTACTCTTTTAGCTCTTTTTGTGAAAGGCCAAAGCTAACAGGGAAGATGGTCGCTCGGTAAACAATGCAGATAGTGCAATACAATTGTTACCGTCACTCCACTGTAACCACCGTCGCTGCAACGCCGTCACACCAGCCTTTCTCCGTCGTTTTGCAGAGTAGAAATGGCTTCCAGAACATTTGCATGGACTGCTCGGCTCTGAAGCGAGATCTGCTGACCTACTTATACTCGCGTCGCAATTGGGTTCAGCTGATCCTAATCAGCGTATGCCAATGAAATTCATTGGCGTGTTTGTACACGCAGAGTTGTTTTGGCATCTCGAAGCGAGATTCCTATTCGCCAGTCACCGACGTGACGTCGAAGTGACCGACTGAAAGGGAACTGTTGATTTGAACAAAGGTATACAAAACATCAAATTGATCCCATGTACATGGAAAGTGGCTTGTGATCTCTGAAAATTTGTATGAATCTCTCTGTGCCTATATGAGAATCTCAGATATTTAAAGCCTTGACATGTCCGGGGGAGTCTAGCAGACATTAAATTTTCAGGTTTACTGATTTTAGATCTTTTTCATCAATGTCACGAAAGCCTCATGTGGTCAGCATCTCTTTTGATGCCTGCAGCAGGATACAGGCTTAACGCAGCTTGAGCACGACAACAGCAGCAAAGCAAAACTGAATCTCTCAGAGACGTGATGGAAACACACATGCTGACAGTCAATATCCTCACACTTGTTCAAAGAGTACTGTGTTATCCCTTTCAGTTTATTAGATGCTCTACAAGCCTGAAGGAGGCAATTTACTGTGTTTGCTGGGCTTTATGAGTCCAGTTATTCCCTTGAGAAGAGTTTCTTTGAGTCAATCAATGGAAAACATGTTCATGTTCTTCACACGCACACATACTCTGAGCTTTGAACACGGACCACTGACTTGAGGCGTAAGTACATGTATTGTGTGTTTCATGTAGAAAGCCTTGAATCAAGACGGGGATGTTTTTCCAAAAAATATTGTCATTTGCATTAATGTAGAACTCATGTAAACGCCTTTCCCAGCTCTCCAGTACTAAACAACCGCATGAGGTAATGTTTTATGTTATTTTTCCAACTAATTCCAGCTCTCATTAAAAGTTGTGTCTGCCTTGGGACTTTCTATTCCGCTTTTGTAAAACATTACAAAGTAACTTATGGAGAAAAGGGAAAAAATGCATGTCTCAACATTTTTACACCAAGGAAACTTTCCTCTGACAAGTTTATCCACAATGCACATTTATAGCTAATGAGGATCGCTAGCTAAGCCTTGAAATCTGTTGATCTCACACATCAGGGTAACTCTCTAATTAAAGAGTTTCTCAGCCAGAAACACTGCGCTCCACGATCAGACTCCATCTGGATGGACCTGCTCTACCAGGGCCAATGACGGGGGAACAAAAAGACTAACAATGCCTTTGAAAAAATGTGCCATAGACGACTGCTTTTGCTAATGTGTCCTCTGCCAACACTGAAACAGACAACAGAAACAAGCAGGGTGCAAAATGAACACTCGCCAAGCCCCAAAAATACGACTAAAAATTGGTTTGGCAAATAAATAAAACAGAGTCATCTTTCCAGTAACCTTACCAGAAAATTCAATATAATATATGCTTAAAAAAGGACAAATCAAATATATATTTTACATATATATTATACATATATTTTTGTAAAAATACAAATATTTCTTTATTAATTTATTATTTACTTATTCATTTATCTATTTATTTAATAGCATTATATACACTCACCTAAAGGATTATTAGGAACACCATACTAATACGGTGTTTCGTTCCTCTTTCGCCTTTAGAACTGCCTTATATCTGCGTGGCAAGGAGCAGAAATCATTCTTTAGAAATGTTGGCCCATATTGATAGGATAGCATCTTGCAGTTGATGGAGATTTGTGGGATGCACATTCAGGGCAGGAAACTCCCATTCCACCACATCCCAAAGATGCTCTATTGGGTTGAGATCTGATAACTGTGGGGCCCATTTTAGTACAGTGAACTCATTGACATGTTCAAGAAACCAATGTGAAATGATTCGAGCTTTGTGACATGGTGCATTATCCTGCTGGAAGTAGCCATCAGAGGATGGGTACATGGTGGTCA
>JAUCMT010000013.1:3273282-3290866 GCA_032357475.1 Enteromius thamalakanensis | reverse complement strand
TCTCACTGAGAGCCACTTATATTCCTGGGCATCTAAATGTAGGAGCAGACATCCTGTCGAGACAGGGGCCGAGGCCCAGGGAATGGATGCTTCACCCAGAAGTGGTGGAGCAGATTTGGAGAAAATACCACAGGGCAGAGGTGGACCTCTTCACCTCTCGAGAGAACGCGCAATGTCCCCTCTGGTACTCTCTAGTTCAGGGGTTCTTAACCTTTTGCAAGCTGGGCCCCCCCAAAGCTGGTTCATTGCAGTTTGGGGCCCCCCCACCCCAAACATCACATTGCATAGATAGATAGATAGATAGATAGATAGATAGATAGATAGATAGATAGATAGATAGATCCTGGAATCCGTAACAGGTCCTATCTTGGAGTGCTTTCAGGATGACATAGTAAATCCACCTTGACTCTGTGGGTCAGGATCCGGTGGTGGCCGTGGCGGATCTGGATCCTCAAGTGGCGGATCTGGATCCGGCTGTGGTCGTGGCGGATCTGAATCCTTGGGTGGCGGATCAGGATCCGGCTGTGGTCGTGGCGGATCTGGTTCCTCGGGTGGCGGATCAGGATCCGGCTGTGAGCGTAGTGGATCTGGATCCTTAGGTGGTGGATCAGGATCCGGCAGTGGCCGTAGTGGATCTAGATCCTTAGGTGGTGATTCTCAAACAGCCTCCGGCTGTAGTAGTTCTTGATCAGCCTCTGGCTGTAATGGTTCGTGGACAGCCTTCGGCTGTAATGGTTCGTGGACAGCCTTCGGCTGTAATGGCTCGTGGACAGCTTCCGGCTGTAGTGGCTCGTGGACAGCTTCCGGCTGTAGTGGCTCGTGGATAGCTTCCGGCTGTAGTGGCTCGTGGACAGCCTCCAGCTGTAGTGGCTTGTAGACAGTCTCCAGCTGCAGTGACTTGTGAACAGCTCTCGGCTGTAGTGGTTCATGGACAGCCTCCAGCTGCTGCTGGACCCTATCGTGAAATTGGTCACCTGGCAGTAAACTTGGCATTGGTTCTGGATCATGAAACCTCTCTCCTGGTAGTAAACTTGGCAATGGATCAGGATCAAGAATTTCATAAATTTTTGGCACTGATGGAACTCCATAAGCGGTGACATTTGGTTTAGGCACTAATGGAACCCCATACCTGGATCCATTTGAAAATGGTTGCCGTCTAATAGCCAACCTTGAGCCGGGCAGTGAAGGGCGATTTACTGACGTTGCTTATGCTGCTTGTGACGGGTAACCCTAATTTCTGGCCAGAATTCTCGGGGTCCGGGAAGTGGCGTGAAACCGTGGATTATCCTCTGTATCACTTCCTCGGGCGTGATCGTCCTCCTATCCATGCTGAGCGTGTGGGTTTTCTTCCCGAGTTGAGGGTTAGGGGCTGTCATTCTGTAACGCTCAGGTAAGGAGGAGAAGACAATCAGGTAAGATAATCAATGGTATTTATTGAGATTTAAAGTCTTTGAATCAAGGGTGAAGCAAAGTCTTTCTGTGATGGAGATTGTGCACAAATCACTGGACAGTGGATATTCCTCAGGCAAGTAGATAATCCTTTGTCTATAGAAGTCCCAAGGATGTCCGTGATATTAACGATCACTTTGTCTCTCTTGCAGGTATATCCACAGGGCGTTGAGGCTTTGGAGCGGTGGTCTGTGAAGACAGGTAAGGAGTTGACGGTAAGTATACACAGGTAGGTATTTTACAGACTCACGAAAGGATTCGTTGATAGTGCATAAGTGATTTGGTGCTCGAGTGAGGCAAGTGAATGTACTTCCAGCAGGCTGGAGTACGGTGAGTTCGTTTGTCCTGGGTAAGTCCTTTTTAGATGACAGTCTCCAGTACAAAGTGGCAGCTTGAAAACAAACTTATCAAGAGGTAAGTAATTCCATAGTATATTTCAGGCACATAACATGACGAGGTAGAAGGAGAGTCGGTATTACCTTAATCACAGCCGTCGGTGATCTAGTGAGGTGAGTATAAAAACACTTCTTGATGAGTGTGTTCCAGGTGAAGACAATTAGTAGTCAGGTAACTGTGATCGCTGGTAAGTGGCTGTACTGGGATCAGTTGATTCGGTAGGTGTGTTTCTCATAGGTTGGACGGCTGTGTTTGGTTCAACACAGCCTGACGGTGTGACAGTCTGTGTGTGCAAATTGATAGATACAGCTTTTCACATCAGAGCTGTGAGTATAAATTTCAGCTTACAAATACAAATATTCATTTCACAAGTTCTAACATTCAAATTAGCAAGCTCTCGAGTTTTGCTACTGTTTTACCTTCATAGATAAACTGGTGATATTTGAGCATCAAGGGGTGAGATTTATGTTTGTATGGTTTCTCATTATATTAAAAGGTGCTGAGGATGAAGTTTATTCACTTTGTATGCTTTAGACATGTAAAATCAGACCCAATTCTCCCTATACATAAAGTACGTACGCTTTCAAAAATTATTTAATTCTTTTAATGTTTATTTATTTTAATGATGTGCGCTGTTGCCCTTTCTACATAAAAATACGTAGAATGTCATAAAGTCTCTTGCTTGAGACCCAAAAAAAAAAAAACACACTTTTCTTAAGCACTTTCAAATTTGATTAATAAACGTGATTCAAAAAGGAGTGAAGGAGGACAAAGGCATTTCATTCATTCATAATTTATTCACAATATCTTTACAGCTTCCTGCACACTTTGGCCAATTTGCACTCCTGAATGATTTGGTGGTAAGGCCCAATTTGTGGCTCGTAGCAAAAAAAAAAACTCTACTGTGTGGTGTCATTACAATTATTACATTACATTACAAACCTATTCCTGAGGAAGTCTTCCTGATCAAGTCTGAAATCTAAAATATTATAAAATATTATATATGCATATTTAGTCACTAACTTAAGTTATTAGACGTCATCTTAAGAGTCATGTATGTATTGTTTGTTTAATGCATCTGTTTATTGTTTTTTCATGGTTACTGTTTCAGTTTTTTTTAGCCCAGCCAACTCATGTCTTTTTTACATCTTATTTCTGCATCTTACATTTGAAAGACTGGATGTAATTTCAGACTTTTTATGTAATTTACAAGCAGCTTTAAGAACTCAAATTATCATCTTTAAATGAGACAAGCAGAAGGCATTGCGTTCACTTGTAGTCTGTAAGAAAAAAAACAAAAAACATGCAGAAGCAAAAGGAAAAAACATAAAAATTAGCTTTGCTCTCAGACACTAGTCGTTATGCGGCTACTGCGTGGCTTTTCCAATGACCACAGGCATAAGGAAGCGCCAGCCGGCTTGCTATCAACCCTGCAGGCTGGCTATTCAAAGAGAGAGAAAAAAAAGGTTCCTTTGGAAGAATCCGTCATGGAGAGAAAGACTGTGGCAATTAATGGCATTCGGAGCGAGTGTGTGCCATCGCCAGTGTCTGTTTTTTTTTTTTTTTTTTTTTAAGTGATCCCTGCATATCTCATCTTCTTGGAAGGATCAGTTGGCAACACAACTGGAAAGATTGTTACCAAAACTAGTTTTGTACTGTTAAAATAATGAATAAAAAATATTAAAAACAAGAATTACAATGCAGTTTCCCCTGCTATAAATAGGATCCAATAGGCAGCAAGCACTCATTGCCTTATAATACATTAGTATTAGTTTTATGATGAAATAAAAGATGGTTTTATGTTGATTGCACATTGGTGAGAGAAAATGAATTATTTAGCTACTTAGAGATACTGCTTTACATACCATACTGGCTTTCTTGCTTGCTTCTCCTTTCTTTTCTGTTTATTTCAATCAAATATTATAGGTCAAAGTCTGAATTATAAATGAGTCTGAATAAAGGAGTCATTTGATGCCCATTTTCCACAAGTGCTATACTTTGGTTAAGTTTATATTATTTTATTTATTTATTTATTTTTTTATGGCATTGTAAAACAACACCCTTTTTACATTGTGAAAAGCGACCAGGTCAATCCATGTCCCTTTATATGCCAATGAATTCTGCTCACCCTGTCTTAGTTCTCTAGACTGTTAACATTAGGTGAATTTTTAGGTGTAGCAAAACTTGCCAACTAGCACATTATTGGAAATTGATTTATAAAGATGAATAATATGTGAAGTTTTTGCAAATAAACTAATTTCGAGTAGGAGGGCGGTCGATTAATCACAGCTGGCACCGCATCACCTAATCAATCTCCTCATTACACCTGCCCAATCAAATCCCCTTCTTTCCACTATAAATAGCCCGTCCTCTTCCCTTCCACATCCCGCCTTTAACGCATCCCTCCTCCACCCCTTCTCCGCCATTTATCTGCTCTCGCACCTTCCTTTCCGGGGGGCATGAAAGGACCGAGCCGGATGCCGAGCTCTAGCCCTAGCTAGGGTTCAAGCCTCTAGGGTTCGGTGTCCGCCATCCTCCCGGCTCGCCCCCCGGAAAGCACGCCACATATGCTAAACTTTATCCTTCTTGATTATGAGAAAGCGCAAATTCTTGAAAAACAATAAGTGTAATACTGCTTTATATTGTTAAAATTTTTTCTGTTTGTATTACCTGCAATTTTGCGTTTGAGTCAAAAATAAATCTCACTTTTTTTTTTTACAAAATGTACCCACTAAAATGTCAGATAGTGTAACAATCTTGTCAGGCATATTTGCAACAAAAATGTATTTATGACATATTAAAAGATGAATTACTTTAACCCCAAATACTAATTACTTGTAATTTTACAATTGATTAAAATTTGCTGCTATCCTAGGTTTCGCCCATTTGTCAGTAAGATTTTGTAATCACAATAAAATTGAACATGCTTCCTTATTCTTTTATATATTTTAATATCAGTCAGAATGTCAGAATGAGCATGTTGTTTGAATTTTTACATAAATATTGAGTTACACTGAATAGCAATGTAATGTACAGGTTACTTCTGTAACCCAGGCACGGTAAGGGACACAGTACTCGCTCCCGTATCTCAGGGAACCTGGGTTATACCTGGGTCAATACTTCACTTGAGCCTGCGCTCGTGGTTTGGCAGGTGTTTGAGCACATGTTGGTCAAAGCAGTGAGTAAGCATACACTGAGCTTAAGTCCGTGAGTTGGGAGTGTAATGACCAAGACCCGGGGCATTTACAGTTAACCCTTTAAATATGATGCTGAGCTTGCGGTTGGGCAACTGAGTGGCCATGGCGGCGAACCTATGAAAACAATAGAATTTAACAGTCAGTGTCTGCTGTTTGAGAGCTTCAGCGGCCAAATAGCCTAACCCTAACCCATGTACAGACCACTAACCAAAAACACCAAAGCTTAATTGGTACCACCCAGCAGGACAGTCCTCTTCTGATTCATAACCTCAAATTGGAAACTACAGAAACTGACTCATCGTTATAAAGACGGCGTTAGATAAACAACACACTTTCAGTACAGCAGGTCGAGACAGAACAGAGAGCTGTGGTTCAGGCACTGAACTGGGTGTTGCTTGTTAGTGATAAGATGCTGGATGTGTTTTGATGGCGTACAGAAGAAGAAAAACAGACAGTGGTTTGACTGCATGCTGATGCAGGGAGAGCCGACACGCCTGGTTGGACAACAACACCAGAGATGAAACCATAGCAATGCAAGCTGGGAACGATCATGGAGTGTGTGTGTGTGTGTGTGTGTGTGTGTGTGTTCACTGACCTCTCTCCACTGCTTGGTCTCCACACCCTGAGTATACAAGACGCACACTGTGAAAAGGGACAAAAATAGCAAAAATTTGTGCTGCACTCTCACAGAAAAAAGTGTAGCTGTTATTGGGTGATACCCTTTCAAACAGTGATGGACCGAAGTGAATATTCTAGGCCGGAAGGAAAACCAAAAACTGAATATGAAGAATACACTTGGCCAAAAAACGAAAAATAAAAATAAATATCAGTTGTATATACAACTTAACTGTACATACTGTTTTGGGTCACCCTTGACTTCCATAGTATCTTTTTTTTCTACTATGGAAGTCAATGGTGACCAAAACAGCGTTCATAAGTTAAAAAAATGTATACTTCCCACACTTCCTATTTTTATACAACACCACTTACAAGATTCGTATCTACAGTATATCGCACTTTCAATGTAATCCATGTTCATTATGTAGCCATTATGATTTCAATACATAAACACTTCTCTTTTGTGTATCAAGAAAGAAAACAATTCTGGTTTCTAATTCTGTGCTGAATTTAAATATTTTGAGCGAACTATTTATTTTAATATTACTGCTAGCAGATGAGAAGTAAAAACAGATTTCTTTCAGAAAGGAAAGAGATTCACTTAGTTAAAAGGCTGAAACTCCAACCACCTCTTTCTTTTCTCCCGCTCTTTCTTTTTCAGCTCAATCTGTCAGTTCTCTTCAAAGGGTTTCTATGAAACTTGCTGCCATTGCGCATTTGAGTTCATGTTTCATTCAGATTGGTTGGAGTCATGCAGAGCATTGTAGATGAGAAGAACTCATCAGAATCATGCTGATGTTTGATGAGAGGAGAAAGACAAGAGATTACAGGGAAAGCGAGTGGGGGTCGCTAATTAATGCAGAAAGTGTAGAAAATGAAGAGACGATAGCTCTTCCATTGGCTGTACTCACGTGGATCAGATTTGGAGAACGTGTCTCTGTCTAAAAGACTCCTGCGGAGAAAGAAAAAAAACAAGATCAGTATAATTCTGACAGCACGATTAAACGCTATCAGTGACACATTGACAAGCGAAGCTTTATTGAAGAAGCTTTTTGACAATTTCATTAAACTGGCTTATTAGAATTCTACAAAAGCAGATATTAGGATAACGTTTGACATCAGAAATGTTGACTATAGGCTTCCACAAAAATACTAATGTTTAAACAACGCTTAAATAGCATGACATTGGTCATTTCAACTACTGTACTACTGCTCAGAAGCAAAATCACTTCCACTTCCTGATCACTTTCAACATGTAATGTAAACTTAGGTCTTCTGAAACAATATGTATTAAAAGACAAAGAGAAGCTTTAAAATATTTAAAGTTATATGTGTAGTAAATATTAAATATATCTATCATATATGATCGTTTAGTAAACTACTCCGTAAAGTCAAATCTTTTTAAGTGATGTGCACTGCTCAACAGATATAAGGACACTTGATGTGCTGCTGTAAACTCTGAACACAGATATTGATTCCAGCGCTGGAGTTGGACTTCTGTTGATATGAGCTGTGTGCATCACTCCCAGCGGCATGACTGTCATCACATCGCAACGTCTAAATCAGAAATGGCATTTCTATTATGAGGATTACACACACACACACACACCCACACATACAGGGTGGACTCGGGCAGAATAGATGATCAGAGGGAAATGTGTGGTTTTGCTTTCACTAACAAAGCAGCTGTGATTATAGGTTCTCACAGCAGTCCTCACCCTACAAGCTTCTGCTTCACCTCATCTACAGGAACCTGCTCATAATCCGCTCATTTTCCTTAATCAACTGTGTTTATGCCCACTGCAGACGATAACTACCATGCTGGCCTGAGCCATTAGGAATACAGGAACTGAATACAGTGGACTCTCACTGACATTCAGTACTTCAGGGTGTTTATTTACAGTTACTTTTTTCACATTTATCATTGTATAGTATACGTGATCTATAGCACTTATTTTAACTACACTGTAAAACATATATGTTAAAAAAATGGCAGTTGTGGTTGCCAGAATTTCACCATAACAAATATGGTAACATTTTAGGTTTTAAGTTAAATTTACAGTTAAATACCGTGATTTCATTAACTGAATAATTCTAAAATTCCAGCGCAGTCTCACGACAATTCATATATGTTTTATGAGAGGGCTATTTCATACAAATTCATAAGACAGTCATTAATATGATTTTTGCTAAATCATACATATTTTAAAAGTTGCCAATGCGTATGTATTTGTATGAATGACCTACACCTAACCCTGTCCCTAAACCTAACCGTTACTGGGGTTTAGAAAAATCATGCAAAATCATTGGCTGCTACAGGTGTGTTCACGGTGTATATGTGTTTTTGTTCACTTGGATGGGTTAAACACAGAACACCATACCTGGTCACATCCTTTGCTTTCCTTTACCTTTAAAATAGCCTATACATTTCAAAGGGGGTGTAGCCATTCATTTACACCTTAACAAGTTCAACGTTTAAAAAGGGTCTCAAAGTGCAAATTACCACTTTGTACTACAACTACAAAAATGTAAATTTGTGTAAACTGTTACGTGGTGTGCATACATATTACTGTATGTGTTCAGTGTATAGTGTAGTTAAAGAGTACTTGACAACCATAATACAGTGTTTTTTACTATTTTAGTGAATTCCATATGAACCGATTGTTTGGACAACATTGTCATGTGTATACGAAACTTTAAAAATGCAAAGGAAATATTTTTTTGGTATGTTGTTCTAATGTAAATATTTTAGTGCTGTTGTACGATTAATCACTATTAATCACATACAAAATGTATAAAATTTATAAATATATACACTCACCATCTTTATTAGGCACACCTTTCCAACTGCTCATCGACGCAAATTACTGATCAGCCAATCACATGATGGCAACTCAATGTATTTAGGCATGTTGACATGGTCAAGACGAACCATCTCTGAATGCACACCACGTCGAACCTTAAGGCAGTTGTGCTACAGTGGCAGAAGACCACACCGGGTGCCACACCTGTCAGCTACGAACAGGAAACTGAGGCTGCAGTTCACACAGGTTCAGCGAAATTGGACAATAGAAGATTGAAAAACTGTTGCCTGGTCTGATGAGTCTCGATTACTGCTCCGACATTTGGATGGTATGGTGTGGGGGACATTTTCTCGGCACATTTTGGGCCCCTTAGAACTAATTGATCATCGTTGAAATGCCACAGCACTACCTGAGTATTGTTGCTGACCATATCCATCCCTTTATGACCACAGTGTACCCATCTTCTGATGGCTACTTCCAGCAGGATAATGCACCATGTCATAAAGCTTGAATAATCTCAGGCTGGTTTCTTGAACATAACAATGAGTTCACTGTACTCTAATGGCCTCCACAGTCACCAGATCTCAATCCAATAGAGCACCTTTGGGATGTGTTGGAACGGGAGATTCTCATCCTGGATGAATAAATTCACCTGCTGTCATAAACGCAGCTTTAACCAAGTGTTTACATGTAAACATGTCAGCCTCTCCAAATGAATTTTCAATTCAAAATTTGACGAATTTGATAGTAACGTGTGAAATGTTTTGCCTGTTTCAAAAAGGTCTTTAGAAAAAGCATAAAGCAGGTGTGGATGATTATGTTTGTAAATTACGCTCATTGCTTGGTGAGTTTCATTTCAATTACTCATTCACTTTTCAACAGCCCAAAATGTAATTAACTTTAAGTATTGTTCTCTGCATATCAAAAAGCAAATAAACAGTCTAATCTTCTCCGTCACGCTGGTTGACAGACATTGTGAGGCACAAAAAAGCAGAGGATTTTTTTTTCAGAAAATATACAACCAAACAAAACCTTCTGGCAAGCACTAAATACCATGTAAAATACATTTTTAAGTAACATCCTCCCAAGGCTGAACAGTTATACTGTATCATAGTGATGGTTCAGCATGAGTACCTGCCATTCTTCATGAATTGCTAACTCTATGACAGCAAGTGGCATCATTAAACTCTATTCATGTCCTTGTCATCGAACCTACTGAAAATCAGAATATCTTGTCCAAAGCTCAGCAATGGTTCTTTTCTTTCTCTCCAGGCTCTGAGGAATCCTACTGGAGGTTTAATTATAGCCTATAAGAGCTGTGAGATGAAGCTGAATCTGTTATGAGTATCTCTCTGAACCCCCTGTGTCTTGAGAGCAGGGAACCGGTCCACCTTGTTTCCTTCTTTCTGTATCAACCCTTCTTTCTCTGGTGAAATTTATATATCCCAGTCCAATACTCGGTGACCCTGAGAAATGTGCGGTTGAGGTCAACAGAGAATTCATTAAAGATTAATCAAAAATGTTTGTTTTATTTCAGAAAGGTTATCTGAGAGCTGTGTGGATGAGCACGGGCTACTTGGACACGTCTGGAGTAGCAGGATTGTGAGTTGCTGTGGCAATTGTATTGTTGAGTGTGACTATATCACAGTGGTATAAAGGTTAAGCCTTTAAGCCTAACTTTAAAGATCAGTGAACAGTTTCCTTTCTGTCATAATGTGAAGGAAGTCCTGGGCTAAAATGGGCTAAACCCATTATGTTATATTCAACATAATATATTTTCAACCTACAGTCTACATTGTTGTGATAATGAACAGAGCGACTACTGTAGATCCCTGTACTGACCTGGCATTCTGTGTTTTTGTCACATGTCTTATAGACGTACAATGAAATGAAATTGGGATGCACTGATTAACATCCAGCTAATGCACCGGGGTGGGACCTGTGCACCAGCACGACTCACCTCCAGGTACCAATCATCCATACTCAAGGGGTTTAGGATGGAGGATTCCACTCAACCCCGACCCCGTTGGCGGCTCTGGCAAGCATAGCCACCTGCTCTGGATCGTGTCAGGCACAGACGAACACCCAGTGCACGATGCGCCGGCCAACTCCTCATCTCTCCTTCCTTTGCAACCATCGACATCTGATCATCGTGGGGAGCGCAAAAGGTGACATCTGTTACCGTTTTTAGTGGTCCGGACTGTCCCATTGGCAGCTCCACTGGTAGCGGAGGACAGGCTCTGAGGAGAGATCCTGACTGTCACCGTAAGACCAGCCCGTCCACTACTGGAAGTAGCTCTCGCCCGGCTGTCGCCTGAATGAGCACTACATCGCGGAACGGAGACACCGTCCCCTTTCAGGTAGCAGAACCTGGTCCGCAGCTCCACGACGGTCATCTTCCCACTACAGGAACATAACTCGTCCACAAAGGCTGCTTCAGCCTGCTAATTGCCCAGGCATGTGCGGCAGAGATCACGACCGGCACCAGGTAACGACTGCATCCAAGAACGCACAGGTGATATCTTTAAAAAGACACTTCTTTAAAAAGACGAACCACCCACGAGTTTGCTCTTTTAGGCTTTGCTCTTTTAGAAGGGCAGAAGAGGAGATGGCCACCTGCACACAACAGTGGGTAGTGCAAACTGTTGTGGCAATCCACCCGACTGGAATCACCGCCACTGCAACTCCATGACACCAGACGCTAACAAGTCACTCTGGAGTAGAAGGTCTTTGGAGCAGTTATCTTCATATGAAGCTCAGCTCCGAAGCGAAAAACTTCATCCACTGCTTTTTTGTACTCGCGCTTCGATCAGGAGCCGCTGGATGTAAATCAGCGCAATCCAATTTAATTCAATTTCAGAAGTTTAAATCATTGCAACATTTGCATCATTGCTCATTGACAAAAGTAACAAAGTAGCACTTTTAGATGATCATAAAATTGATAATATGTTTAAATTATACATTTCCCAAGCTCAAGGACAATTCACAGTAACAGTAGGAAACAAACAATCATTACATACATAATAACTTAATTCATTGGAGGGCCACCGTTCTGCAGAGTGTAGCTCCCACCACCTCCAGATCACACTTGCTTGAAAATTTCTAGTAATCCTGAAGACCTCAGTTAGCTGGATCAGATGTGTTTGATTAGGGTTGGAGCTAACTGTGCAGAGCTAAGGCCCTCCAGGAATTTAGTTGAGCAATAGTGTTTGGTCAGCAAGCTATATATCTGAATATCATTGGCAACTAGTGGTACTGAAAACCAGGAAGCATAATGTAAGTATTAAATAATAATGGGACGAAACTGAGCCCTGTGGAACACCCTGTTTGAATAAAACTGAGAGAAATTTCTAGTTATGTATGGTAATGTAGTATTGTCTGTCTCTCAGATGGGAGGATAATGCAGCTCCTAACATGCCAAATTCTGAGAGGCGCATGAGTAATAATTTATGAAAGACAGTATCAAAGGCTGAGCTGAGATTGAATAATAAGAGTATGGAAAGACTGATCAAATCGCCAAAAGGTAATTGATAACCCATACTAAACTGTGATGCAAGTAGTGTAAAACCAGACTGAAATATATAACTGACTGCTTAGAGCTAGAAATTACAGCATTACTACTAGTGACAAAAACTATAATAATTAGCAGTGTAAACCAGGTTCAGATTTGGCATTTAAGAGTAGAGTAAAAGCAACAGTCTTGAGTGAAACTGGAACAGTGGCAGAGCGAGGAATGGATTTCCAAAACATTATTCTTACATCATCATCACATCACATTAAAATTAGTTAAATTAATTTGTTAATGCTTTAGGTCTACATTTGATTACCACTGCTTTTGACAATAAATGTGTAAATCTTAATTTCAGATTAATTTCATTCAACTAAAACAGAATTTTAAAAAAGGGAATTCAATCATTTAAATGCAATCCAGAAAAAAACTAAAAACAGAATGAAAGAAAAATCCTGATTTTTTTAGGGCTCTTAAAATGCAATATTAAACTTTGATTAAATATTGTTAAATTCTATATAATTTCAATATTTCTATGAATTAACCATGACTTTGGATTGAAAAAAAAAATGTATTTCAACCATAAAATCAGAAAAAAAAAAAGATGTAATGGGACCCTACAACATTGTGATACATATGCATCTGTAATATGTGTATTTTACTGAGTATTTACTTGTTTTATACAACCTGAGAGATGAGGGGCAAATACTGTCCTCTGTAACAGACACCCCGCTAGCTGCAGCCCACAGACATTTGGTTTGAAAATAACGTTAAATACAAGTCACATAAAGTCACACTATTCTCTTTACTCCAGGACAATGAAAAGATTCTTGATTCAGCTAGGGAATCTTGAAGTGGAAATGTGATGCAAACCTGTGAGCTGGCATTGGAGACAGACGACTGGCTCCTATCAAAATCCCGAGAGGGTTTGTACATGAGAGTAGAAGAGTGTTGTGAGGTGGCAGTTTTGCTTTGCCACCAGAAACGACAGGCACAGCAGAAAGACTATAAAGGAAGTGGTCTACAGGCTTCTTCCCACAAGAGAGAACATATCGACTGCTCTGGAGAAGATGCCAGCTCTATTTTCTGCAACCTTCTGCTTGATTTCACATATTTCATCTCATCAGTCTTCTCCTATTTCTCTCTCTCTCTCTGTCACTTTCTCTCTCACTCTGGCATGAAACTCTGATCATTACGAGCTCAAAGGCTTTGATCACTAAAAAACAGCGCTTGCCACTCGGTAAATCAATGCCCTGGAGTCACAGTCCTCTGAGTGTGTGTGTGAGGAAGAAGGCTCTGACAACTGAAATATATTGGAAGAGCAGCCAAAGAAGCATCAACTCTGTTATGCAGTGCAGCCTACCCAGGCTCATTGGAAATATGTGCTGCCTCCACCTACATTTCTGCAAAGCTTATACTTCGCACCAAAAAAAAACAAACTTACCTATATGTATTAATTGCTGCAGTTTCTAGTTCGAATGAACACTATAGCCAGTAAAACTTAGACAACTATTCCTTTCCACACAAATTCTGATATACAAGGCCAAAGATGCCATCACGAAAGCCTCATTTTTACACAATTCCTTGCACAACAATGTGTTAACATGACTTCAAAAATAAATACTGAAAATTTTGAATGTTAGCATCACACATACAGCTTCATTTATATGGGCTTTCTAATTCAGTAGGTGTGCTTCGTAAAAAACACAAATGTGCATTTAATTTAAAATAGCATGGTTGCATCAGCAAAGTATTTTTATATCACTGCTTTTATTAACACAGTCAGATTTAGTGGTTGGGTTTGGTGTAGGGTATGTTGTTATCCAACACAATAGAGCATTAAACTTTTAGTAACACTCCCCAGACCTATGAATTCTGAACCAATGCAATACATATCATGCATAAACAACAAAATAAAAAATTCCACAGTACGTGCCTATACCAATGCTTTAACAATGTGATCATAGACGCATTTATTTGTCTTGTAATGATAAAATATGCATTTTAAATTCAACTTTTACATTGAAAAGTGATATAGACACTTTAAAATACATTATATTGGTCAGTTTAATTTTTAAATCAATAAATTGATAAACATTAATTTACTGAAGTAGCACCCTTTTGACACCACAATCAATAGGTTAGAATAGGTAACAGTGAATAAATCCATAATTGCTTTTTGTGTGTGTGTGTTTGTTTTTTTTACGAAAAGAAGCTCAAAATTGTATGTGTAAGCTTTGTCAGTTTGTGTGTCAAATGATCCGTGCGTGTTTTTCAAGATAATTTAAAGATAATTAATTTTCACCACACCAAGACTGGTTGACTTCACCCAGCATTACATACTGTATACCACCTGGATTTCATTTAGTAATGAATTTGCCATCCAGTCACATCTAGTATTATAAGAGCTAACAGAAATATGGTTCAGGTTTGATAATGATGGAACGATGAGGAATCACTGCTTTGAAACACTTTTTAACAAAACCTCATGAAGATCTGAATCTCAAAACCAAAAAACAAAAGTCATCTATGGTAATTAAGACGTTCCAAAATATTCCTGTCACCATCGAAGATCTGTCTTCTACATCTTAAAGCAGCAAAGCTTTGATGTCTTCTAGATTTAGCTGCAGGCAAGCCCCTTTTCTCAAGCTGGATTAGAGGAGATGATGTAATGCATTTCACAATATCATGAATGATGTATCAATTTGACAGCAGGATCTCTGGATAAAGGAAACCTTCAAGGGGAGCTGACACATAATGTGTTTAAGGGGTGTGAATTACAAACTAGGGACCACCTAAAACCATCTTTATGTAGATGATGACTGTGCTTTTAGAATCACAGGACAATGGATTCATTTGCATCAAATTGAGCTCAGTGACCATTTTAGCATTGAAGCAAAAATGCTTAAATCTGACATTTGTTTTTCTTGTGTTTTATTCTTCTTGTTAAATATGCCTTCTTACATTCTATATAGCAAACATAAGCAGTACTGTATCTGTCCAAATTCAAATTAGCATGCAAAAAACACACAGATGACCAAATTCTTCCACTGAGATTCAAAGCACATGCACTTTACTATCCAATGAGGTCATACAAGACGCATTCCGAATGACAGTGCTCCAGATATGTTAACATGTCATCTTAGAATGGTCAAAGGGTCATCACTCACAGTTTTGCAATCAATGTCTGTTCCTGTGACCTTACAGTCCATACAACGGCCCAAAGAAACAACCTAATGAGGCATCTATGCATACATACCTGTATCTATGATTGAATCAATACAACTGTAACAACATGGGAAATGCAGTATGTCCAAATTCATTAATTACACCCTTGTCACATCATGCGCCATGTTGTTTAAAAGGAACCCATGGGAGTACTGGTCTAAAAAAAAATGTGTTCAGGCACATTATTGGCACAAACTGAAATAAACTGCGCCACAACCAAAACCTGGTCTAAAGTCAATGGAGCAGTAGTTTTATTGGTTATTTAAATAGTGTGTTAGAATACGTGGGTTCACAACATGACCCACTACTGGGTCCAATAAACACTCTTACATACACAGGGACATTGCGTCTATCGGAACGCAACACACGAGCAGCTCTGTTTTCCTCTCTGAAGATGTGCACTGTCTTTGCGCAAGTATTTGTGTAAATAGCAAATCCACCGTGGTGCGAGCACAATTGGCTCTTAATGAGAATGGGGCTCTGATTGGTTTATTCCACGTTATTACCAAAGCACACCCATTACTCATTAAAAGAATAGGAACAACCCTTTTAGACCATGAGCCACACGAAGACCGTTTTTCCCATTATTATACTAGCAAAAGTTAATTTGGACATATCCTAAGTGTAACTGGTTCTTCAAGACAAGAGAGCCAAAAAAAAAACCTTTACATAATCTAGTATTTTTGGTGGTGAATGACTATATGTCTGTACAGAGTGACATTTCTTTTTGAGAGTAGGCCCGTTTTGCATACAAGCGCTATTGACAACTGCTGATTTCACTGGAGAGAACGTGTTATTAAAATGTTCTACACATTGACCTCAGTATAAATGTGACGGATTAACTTCAGAGTATATAACTAATAGCTGACAGCAAACACACCCACAATCTCTGGACATCACGTCTTCGGTTCTGTTTTTGTGGAGTTCTGTCTATGTACAGTAAGTGTGAATGAGGGGGCTAGGTGTGATAATACTTGTGATATAGACAGTTCTGTGGGAGGCCATGTTTTGCTCCCACTGTTTACTTCCTCTTTAAAATTGCATTTCTCTGCCGCTTTTTGTCTCAGTAAAGTTCCCTACAGGGAGTGAGTCGTGTAATTAGCCATGATTAACTAGATGTGTAATGTGCATGTAATGATATAAAATAACCAAAAAATGACACTGAAATATTATGCGCTTAATGGGCTCCTGAAGATCGTTAAACACCATAAGAAATGTGTATTCATAATGTTATTTTCAAGCCCTTTGGATTTGCTAACCAAATCTCGCTCTCCAGGATTCACTCACATTATAAACTCAATTAAAAATCCCACACTTCCACTCTGAAGTCATTTTTTTGCCAGCTGATTTGTAAGGTTACTCCAGCAAGTCCAGCTACACTAAAGTAAGCCAGTGCTGGGGTTATAAGCACCATAGATATGAGTTTCTTTCTTCTTTTTTTTTTCTCATTTCACAAAATGATCATTGACTGTGTGGATTGCTTGTGGATTCGTAAGTTGTTTTTATCAGTTGTTTAGACTCTGATGGCACCCATTCACTGCAGAGGTTCCATTGCATATCAAATTAAATAATACTGAATGTCTTCAAATCTGTTCTGATGAAGAAACAAACTCATCTATAACTTGGAAGGCTGAAGGGTGTTCTTGGGTAACACTTTATAATAACTGCACACTATCAATCATTTGCTAAGGATTTTTAAATAGTCAATTTATCCTTTATAAAGCACTGTTACAACATTAATAAGCAGTTTATAAATACTGCTATAAATGTTTTGTTCTTGCGAATATCTATAATGTTTAATAATTGTATTTTGTACTTTATTAACAATGAATTATTAATTTCTAAATTATTACGTTATTTTCAAACCTATTATTTATGATTTGTTAGTGGTTCCTAAGATTGTTTAGAAAACGTAAGTACAATATTTAAATGTACATTTGTTAATTGTATTATTTAGTTTATTTATTATTTATTTATTATTATTTGATAATAGTTGCTCAGTGTGTAAATTAATTCTTTTATTAACACCTTTGTGCTGTAATTCATGATTAAGTCAGGTAGTTATAAAGCATTTAGTAGTTGCCAGCCATCTATTTTTGTGAGTTCATCCAAATGGAGGACTGTTTATATATAGTAAAGCATTGACAAAAGAAATTTAAATGCGCATTTATCTTCCAAACAGTAACTTCATTAAATCATACTTCTGTGCACAAATAAATCTGCAATTTCATAGAAAGCAATACAAAAATTGTTTACATCTTTTAAAGATAAGCTTTAAAAAGATGCAGTCACAGCCTAAAGCCCCGTTCACACTAGCAGCGACACGCAGCGACAAAGCGACGCGATCCCATTAATTTCAATGGAAAGCTGGCGATTTCCAGCAA
>JAUCMT010000013.1:3250442-3267983 GCA_032357475.1 Enteromius thamalakanensis | reverse complement strand
ACATGGACATCTTGGATGACATGGTGGTGAGTAAATTATCAGCAAAAGTTTTTTTGAAAGTGAACTTCTCCTTTAAAGGGATAGTTCACCCAAAAATGATAATTCTGTCATTAATTACTCATCCTCATGTTGTTTCAAACCTGTAAGACCTTTCCTGTAAGACTCTATAGTGCCTTTTTGGAGATTATCCACTCTTCACATGAATATGAATTCTGAATTCATGAATTGATTAATTGTTTTCCAAAAAGTGAAAAATTTCTACATTGTTGTGCTTTGATTTGAACGAAAACTACATATCTGTGTGGGGCAATTGACATGGAACAGCATACACAGTTTACGTTCAGAGGAAATGGTGCTCTCCAAAATGGTGCTAAAGGGTGATGCAGGGGAGACAAATTGTTGTTATTTCTTTTAGGCAATCCATCATACAAAGTTTGTCATTTATAAAATCACTGGAATGGACTACTAAGCTTTTAACTACCTGGTCTCGTGGTATAAATGTACCCTTGCGCACTTTTTAGTGAGACTCGAAATATGTACCAATAAGTACATATCACTGCAGTTTCCAGATGAAATTAAATTAAATGAAAACGACACAAAATTTTACACAAAATTACAGAGTTTTGATTAATAAAGAATAGTTTTCATGAATCTTTTGTATCAACAAATGTGTTTTTATACTGTTTCAGTTTTGCAATTGTTAACACTATCTAGCTAGGTCTACCTAGGTCTAGGGTTGGATTTGGTGTAGGGCATATTTCCATCATGACAGAGTATTGAACTTTTAGCAACAGCCTGGATATTTGAATTCAGAACTCCCACAATGCACACCTATATCAACATAATAAAAAAGTACAAAAAGTGCACAGAGGTGCGTAATTTTATGACACCAGTTTGCCTTGTAAAAATACACTTTATACTTGTAATATTTTTAGAAGGCCACCGTATTTTATGTTCATTTTGAAAAGTTTATATTAAAAATATTCTCATTCGTTCTCAACAGAAAAAGAAAGGGACACTTTTAAGGTTCTTGTCATCAAACACATTGATTCAGAGCTGGTCATACTTGCACAGCCTTATGGGTCGCCTCACCACTGCAGCCTTGTGTGCTTAAAGAATGGGTCGCAGAGCAGGGGAAGTGCAGTAAAGCATGTGGTGGAAACATCTCTACAACACCTGCCAAGTGCTTTCCTGCAGTGTCTTCAAAGTGAGCTCCAGCCCTCTGTAGAATGCTTGTCTTGTCTTGTCCTCCAAGATTTTCTTTCCACGAATCTGTTTAAAGGGTCTGGCTCGGGCTCTCTGGGGGTTTTTCTATAACCCCTGCCCCCAGCTACTGTTACAACTCTTATCTCGGCTCTACAACGCTGTATTTTTGCTGTCTCTGTCTTTCGGTCTCCCTTTTTTCTCACTTACACACTCATAAATCTATGTCACATATCTCCAGCCCAAGAGTCTCATTTATAAAACATTCTTGTGAACTGAAATTTCATCTTATATAAAACTCAGAACAGAAACGAAGTGTTCTACACAAATGCTTTTATAACCATTTTTAGAGTGTGTGAACTACGCTGCTATGCTTCAGAGGATCGTTGGAGGCTTTTGTTCTGACCATGACACTGCTGAATCACATTCAATAGAAGTGATTGCCAGTGTGATCCTCAGCAAATAGATCAGATCTAGCTTCAGATTTAAAGCCAAAGCCACACACCAAACCCACACACTTCTTCTCTATAGCAAAATGTGACATTTGGCTTTGATGATCATTTTTCCCCACCCGCTTTAACCTACTTAATGAAAACTAGTATGCAGGATTTTTGGATGTGTTCAGACTACAGGGAAAGGTACTGCACAAAATTAATGCAACATTTACAATATATAGCCACATGTCGATACATATTATGTGATAACACAAGACTAATTTGGTCAGTCAATCATCTAAAGTTACCATCTGGTAACTACTGCATGATACCTACAAGCTGAATGTTCTAATCACACTGCTGTTATCGTATCAAATATAAAACTGCATTTAAAATACACTTGGCTCAGAAATCTGAGGGGGCACGTGTCCTCTCGGTTTGAATGGGCATGACGCCTCTGCCTACGGGAATTATTTTTATAACGCTTAACCAGAAGTACAGGCATAAATCAAATGCATGTATTTTATTTATTTTTTCTTAAGGATATCATACTGAAAAGAACCTTGGAATTAAGTGCTTTAAAAATATTTATCAGCTATGACAAGGCAAGCTAAGTAATTAATAATACTACTCAAAAAATTAATGATATGTGTACTGATATAAAAAAAAAGATAAAAAATGTGTGGAAATTTTAAGGAAAATGTATTACATGGTAACATCACATACAGTAATATTTTACAATCATGGCATTTAAAATAGTAGAAAGTAATATTATTTGATTACAATTAGTAATAAGCTGCAGAAAAAATAAAGAACTTTGATTTCTGCTTTTACATCATTCATACTGTAGATTTATATTGTAAAAAGATTGCACTGTATGATTGTCACTCACATAAACTGATGGAAGTATTATCAGTGGTAATGAACAGCGTGTCACAGATGCTGTAGATTGAGCTTAATTATTTTAAATAATTAATGGAGAGCTTGAAGACATATGTAACTTCTATAATGCACGTACTTTTGATATATATTCGTTTATAAGTGGACCTGATGTTCATCATTTATGATGTATTTTATCAAACACAAAATAAATTTACATGTCCCCAGACTCTTACATCCCTGAATGACATTTCTTCTAGCAAGAAAAACAAAAGTTACTTCTGCATACTATGTGAAACAATTTTCTGATTGCGTTAGTACATCAAATTTAGAATAAAGAGAAGGCATTTGAGACATCAGAAATCTTTAAACCAAGATCCCAAAGCTATTCATTCAAACCTGTGACTTCGTGCACACAGCAGTTTTAAAAAAATATATGTTCTTCATTGGCATCTATGTTTTTGTGAAGATCATTGAACGTGCATTGCACTAAAGGCTCTTTGTGGTGGAAAATGGTGCTTTAGATTAAGAAAAAAAATGTCACCGTTCACCGAAAGCTTCTTTGGGGAACCCAGAAATGTTCTTCTGTGGTACTAGTGCCTGTTTTGTTTTGTTCGTTTTTTTCTAAAGCCTGTTCGGTATTTAGTACAGTATAACATGTCGCATATAATATCCATGCAATGGACAGAAAAAGAATTCTGTCACAGAAAAGTTCAACCATTAAATCTTCTACAGCATCTCAAATGGCCACAGTGTGAATTCAATCAATTGACTCAACTCAGTCCAAGAAGAAAAGAAACCATTTCTGCATTTTCCTAAGCTAACTGGTGTTTAACAGCTGTATCCAGCATGCTTTGCCTTGGCAAGTGCATCCATTCTAATAAAGCAAAACCTAATGGTGCTAATTCATCATCAAGCTAGGGGGAACATGGAGACGGCTCACGTGATGAGGCCCGTCAGGAAACATATGTTACCCAAAATGAAAACGGCCATTGGTGAATGCAATTTTGCCAGCTTAAATTACTTTTTTCAACAAGCAGATTGGTCGAGACAAATCAAAACAATCAGTCATTCCAACAATCACACATGTGCTTCAGTATCACCTCAATTAGAATATAACATCTGGATTAGTCACTGTGTCATTTCAATTGGATTGATATAAATGTGTGACGTTTAGTTCCTCTTTTTATGTTATACAGTGAAAGAGACATTCATTTGTCCATTTGCCTATTTTCACAACACATTGCATTACTTAGATTAGTAAAAAATATAGCGTTGCATCTGTCGTCATTATCAATCAAAATGTGTGTTTTATTTAAATGCAATGTGAGGGCTTTTTACACAGATCTCACTGTAATTTGTGTGTTTTACTAGGTGTAAATACAACTGACCACACCTAATCCACTCCTAAACCTACTGATTATAGAAATCATGCTTTAGAGCGTTCTCTGGGATCAAATCCATCATTGCATGATCACGTGATTACATAACAGTGTATATAACTCAATGCGCTACACAAAACACAAATTCAGATGCGGATAAAAGGGTACAAAACATTTATATGAAAATGTCCTGGTGCCAATAGGGTTGCACTTTATTTTGCAGTGCATGTATATTGTACTTACCTAAGAAATTACAGATAATATACAGTAGGGTTAAGTTTAGAGGTAGGTTAGTACTTGGTTTTTACCTAGTTATTGTAATTACCATGAAATTACAAGAGGAACAGGATTTTAAAATAAAGTGATACCAAAGTTTATTTATACTTATAAGATACGGTTAGTTTTTTAACTTAATTGAATTTAAAAACATACATTCATTATTTTTCAATGTTCTTTATTAATTTATTTTAAAATAGAAAATGAAATACTTTCACCAAGTTAAAATGAGCTGAACCGCATCACTAGTTTTAAACCCAATGGCGTCGAACCCCTTTCATCCACCAGTAATTTAATTATAACTTCTGAGACTCATTAGGAGATCATCCTTCTTGTATTCCAGACCGGACCTGTCTCTTTGGTGATCTTGAGGCAGACTGCATGTATAACCAGGTCCCTCTCCGCTCCACTAGCTCTCAGTCAGGTGTGTGTCTGTGTGTGACTGTGATGAGACAGACAGAAGCACAGGGGCGTCCCACTGTCCGACACACATCCAATTCTGCCACCACAGTCGGCATTGCTTTCAGTTTGATGGTCTTCTCGCTCAGCCCAGAGCAGTTATCAGCTCCAGAAACAGACCACGCAGTCGCATTTGGTCAATTTAGCCACAAAGAACAGGAGGCAGATCCTCTTTTTTTGACAGAGAAAGGGAGAGATTCTGCACATGAGTCAAAGCCAGATGGAACGGAGGAAGTGCATTAAAAGTCAATTGGATAGCAGAGAAATAGACAGATGATTGAAACAGTGACTCGTGTTTGTCACAAATTAAGGATGCACATCAAAGAGCCATTAGCGATTAAGAGTGATTATCACAGAGTATTCCTGGAAGTTCACAAGTCATTAAACTATATTCTCTGGCATACGATCTGATTCACGCTTCGAAATCTAATCTGGCCTAAAACCACCTACTCTACTTAGACTACTTAGCAAGTAAAAACCAACACCAGTTACAATTCTCTGGTTTGCAGTATGTGAACTTGAAATCTCGACTGTGGGTACAGGTGTTTACGGACTGGTAAACAAAGTTTTACAACAACAGCGTTATAACATAATTACGTGACCCTTGTGTTGTTTTAAACCTGTATTTTTATGAAACACAAAAAAACAAGGCATTTTGAAGAATTTCAGTTTTGGTGATCACTTTGTACTAGTGATCAAAGGGAGTTTCAAAGTCAAGTGGAATATTTGTTACATTGCTTCAGGTATGTATTGCAGCAGTTCAGAATTCAGATGTTCAGGAAATACCCCCTACACCAGGGTTTTACCTACCTGTGATTTTCTAACTCCCTTACAAGCGGGTTTGAGCTGTTTAGGCAAACTGTAGCTTCAAAGGATAAGTCCCACATAACAAACATTGAGGTTGTGATTTATTCACTAAGAATAATCACTCGAGTCATTTGTTTAGGAGTTGGGCTATATTGGTCACACTGTATATTTTTGATTCACTAAAGAACCAGCTCATAAGATCCACTCATTATGAATTGGACTATACACGAATGTACAGTACTTACTGTATGTCCAGTCCAAGAAACCAGCCTAAAGATAAGTTCATTTGAGCCAGTTCTAGCCATCTGAGGGAATGAAGTCTACTTAATGGGCAAGTATTTTTTAGCTTTAAACACCATTTTAAAAAGTGAAGTAACATAATATTTCAGATTTGACAACTGACGGTAACATCCAGCGATGTTGCTTGACTTTCTATTCACAAATTTTGCTAATATACATTGAAAATGTGGTATACAGTAATTCATAAAGCATGATTTACGCAACATTTTCAGTTTTCAACATATTAGGCAAGCAAAAAAGAGTGAATGTGTGCATATATTAAAAGGATTTGCAAATCGTTAAAAATGATTACTTACCAACTAGAGCTAGAATCTTACCGTTTCTTACCGTTTCTTTATACTTTAAAACAAATGTAAAATGTTGCAGACATGGTTACAGCCTTGACTTATGATACAGAAATTACTTCGCTTTACCTCGGCTTAAAAATTTGGTCAATCATTACAAGCTGTATCTTTAAAAAGGCACTAAAGTGACTTCAGCTTAATGGAATACAGAACACTACTGCAAGGTTACACCCAGAGTACAGAATGATGCTTTCAATAACAAAAGAATTTAGCTTCCAGCCTGACATGGATTTGTAGAGACTGCTTTTCAAAATTACTTATAAGAGAAAACAATCAGTAGAGTTGAGTGGCTCATGAACACGCTCGCTAAAATCATTCACAAGAGAGAGGCTCTTCTGCTTCAAATCAAAATGAAGAAAACTCAGACTCTCTGCCGGCATGGCAACCATGACCGAGAAAATGAACAATTGGATGAAGTTATTTACGGCATCTCTGCCACGTCCATCAGAAAAACCAATAAAAAGCACCAGTCAGCCATACTGAACAGCTATTTGTGAGAGACCGAGGCAAGATTGACAATTGCCATGTGTCTGCGCATGTTAGAATACAGGGACCAAGGGTCAGACCTCTAAGGATCAGAAAAATCAATGTTCTTTGTGATCATAACAGCTCAGGCTGGACTAGATCTCCGCTGGGGTTTCCAAGATTGCCACCGCCATCGTTCTGTGATTCCTATCGGCAAGACAACCCAAATTCTGTTGTTTCTTGTTTACATCCTCAGTGCTTCATTGGACTGCATCTTCATGGCGGATTGTCCTTTGAATATGTTTTTGTCATTAGAGTGACTGTCGAATGTGGGCAGGCTGTCGACATCATTCACCTCAAAGACTCCTCTTTACTTCTAACTCTTACTCCAAAAAGAGAGTTTTTCTCTCACAGACTATCTGCAGAGAGGCTTAAAAGACTGAAAGCCGCCCACTCGGTTCAGTATTTAGCAGAGGGCAGAGCAAATCCAAGGAGATACTAAGGGTTACAAATTGGAGAAGTGGAGCACAAGCAATGCCACCTGCCTGCGAAGCAGCATTCTCTGCTCCCCAGCATAGCAACCTGGAGATGTTGTTTTTTAATGTGGGAGAAAATAAAGCCAAGATTCAGGATACTCTTAAGGGACCTTGAACCAAACGGCAGGAGTTACGGCAACTGTTGCGTAATATAATGTTCTGTGAGGTGTCAGTGGATCACATGTAGCATTAAAGGATATCCAGAAAGTTGTTGTTGGTTCAAACCCACAAGGTGCGATCCATAAATCACTACGTTTTAGTTAAACCCAGGTTTCTCCTTGGGGGAATACATTTTGTGTAAGTATTTTGCATAAAGCATAAGCTAATCACCTCATTATAAGGAAAGCCACTGAAAAAATGTAGCTAGCTGAACTACAGACCACTGGAAATTAGGCATGCCACAATTCTCAATATAATATTGAACCATTTGATACGACAACCACGGTTCAATACATGCTTATTAATTGGGGGTTTTTTTGCAGTCATTTGAGTGCATTCTATTTCTCTCTGAATCGGCTCTGCTTGTGTTGATCAATGAGTCTACGCTTCCCTGCTTATAAAATGCATTTGAAAAGCATCGCACGCCAATCATCTTCCCTTGTAACGACTTGCAATGTGAACACATTTCTAAACCTGTTCCACAAAATAACATGCGTCAAGTGTTTGAAAAAAACTGACATCTGATTTATCATAGAATGGGGCAGAACATATATTTTATACTGTATTATACCGTGCTCTGTTGACATACTTTAATGCACAGACAGTTCCAATTCAGTTTAATCACCGTTCTATATTAATGTGGTACTTTTGTTAGTTTGTTATTTGAATCGACACACATTTTCCACACAAAGACAATGCTATTTGACAATGCAAAGTCTTTTTGTGTCCTGAAAGAGTGAAGAATAAGCAAAAAAAATCGATCATGCATATAAGCAGATGCAAATGTAAAATAAAACAATCATCAAACATTATACTGTATAGCACATAAATCTCTATAGTCTTTTATTCCATTCTATCCACCTTTTTCCTGATGGGTGCCGCCATTTGTAAATTCTATTGTAGCTTTTCATCCGTGTCCAGCTATTTTTAGCTGTACAAAACAGTTTGTTTTGCTGCTCGATACTGAATCTTAATTATGAACACATTGGTTTGTAGTGCAAACAGTTTTACCTTTTACTGCACATTGTTATTCTCCTTGTTATTTACCTACAGTGTCTAACGAACCGGAAGTATTCACCCATAGGCTTACTTCAGCTTTGAAGAAAAAGGTGGATCCTATTCTAATGTTTTGAGTTGAATTTAGAATATTAGATTCGATTACTATATTGCATTGAAATTCTATTATAAAGCGGAACACAGCAGACTTCATGTACTTCAAGTGAAGCTCAATAAAAGAGTTTGGTGTTGCCTTTGATGACAACATATCTCTGCGATCAGACAGCAGTGTTCCTGATAAAGAAAACAGATGCTCGATGGTCCCTTTGTTCGCTAGGGCTTGAAAAATCTTTGTGTGGTGTAATCTGGCTTCTCTGCCTTATCCAGCTACAGTAATCCCAACCTTATCACACCCGCCCCTGGTGAGGGTCTTTCTCTGACAGGTTTTAGATGCCTGATTATAGTGTCAAGGATTTAATTGCTCTACAATCACAGTAATTACATACAAAAGACAGGTCATCATTTTTATTTTCCTCTAGAAACCAGAGAAGAACAGTGAATCACCGAAATGACTCTTAGAGATATGTCCCCAGGTACACGCTGACATTTCACACTGACGATTATCTGTATCGCGATTGGTTGCTGAAAGGAATCAATCATCAAACAACACACCTCCCTCCATGCGCAGAGAATATGAAAGCAGAGGGGAGTCTTTGCATTGCGAACGGTATATTTGCGTTCATCTCTGTTATTAAAAATGGTCTCTGGTGGCAAACATGCGCTTCGGATGCTTGTGAATCTTACCCTTTACAGATAAAGTATTTACAAACCATAAAAGAACAAAGCAAGAGGGGCTACACCCCGGAGTGCACCTGAAAAACATCACAGCAATCCCCTTGTCTCTCTGAAGGCACTCAAAAGCACAAATACAAATCAACACAAGTTTGATCTTTGCGCCACATCCCTTTCAAGCCTCTTTTGAAAAGACGTTGAATAATTTAACGCTCCCGATTAAAATCAGGACATGTCTAGTTACACTATAAAAGCAGACATTAAATGCTCTTTGCAAGCAAGCAACACTAACTATGAGAGGTTTGGTTGTGTTGAGTGTTTTGGATTATGGGAATATTAATATTTACATTTATAGAAGTAACCGAATTGATTGTTAATACAGCATGAATGTTGAATGAAGAAAAACGGTTACGGCGTCCTGTTTGCTTGGGAAGCCACTGCCATAATATGTCCAAAGTCATCAAAGTGACATATGCACTGGAAGACCACGTCTCATTGATAATGAAAGAGGTTAAACTGAAAGACCACCACCATGTGATCCCAACTGCCAAAAAGGCTTTTCATTTAGCTTACAAACCGCATAACCGTCACACGACTAGTCAGATGTAGAGTCTTCTGGCTGGCTCTGAATGCAAACTTGGTGAAATCCATTATAGATTTAATCTGCTGATCCTTCTGTTTGTCACTCTATGACAACAGCTCTCACTTCTATATGTGACGGGAATGTTAATCGAGGTCTCTAGGGTAAATGAAGCTCCTGTTTCACCAAACCAGTGGAATCACGTTGATGCCTTTTCCTCCCCCATCCTCTTTACTTCATAAGGTGCTGTATTAGGCATTCTGAAGTTGCATAAAAGATGAAATAGCGTTATTTTGTGGCATTCATTCTAACTCCAGGCTCTCAAAGAAAATAAAATGCCGCTTTTGTATGACTCATATAATAGAGGAGTATCAGAGATTAGCCAAAGGATTTCACACTTATTATTCATTGGTATTTTTACTCGCAGTTTATCCTCAAAGGGTTCTATAAATCAATATTGTCCACTATTTATCAATGGCATGTTAGCAATACATGCTGGAGTAGACAGGAAAAGGAATGGTCCACAGGTGCAGGCGGTTATAAATCACCCGTGTACAAATGACTTCTCGCTCTTCCTTTATCTGCAAGTAACTTCAAATCAAGACAAATCATCCTGGCACAAAATTATTGCACTTATCCGCAGAGATTGATTTTCATTTAAATGCAATTAATCATCTCTTAGAAATCTGCTTCTGTATCACTTTTCTTCAGATTGCATGAATTCTTTATACTTTGGAACAAATGACTGCCACTTCTAACATGCCATTTTTGATCATAAAAATAAATATTAAAATGAGTGAAATTGTTGATGTTTGTGTATGTCATGATTTCATAATTTGCAGGAATTTAGGACCAACAAATCTTACAAATCTAGAAACTGAAAAGATTTGTACTGCTGTGATTACATATTAATATAGTGCTGCTTTCGGAAACGTATAGCTGATAAAAATGTTGTAAGATACCAAGAGTTTTATCAAAACTGTGTATAATATAACCATCCTTTCATCCTAGTTTAGACTACGAAACTGCGAAAGTTTGTGGTGGGTTTTTTTGCTGTTTTTTAAAGGCAAAGACTGCATTTCAGCGATATTTTCCATGTGACTCCTTAAGTCATTTCTGTATGTGGTCAAATGAGGAAAGAGACAGCTCGATCTTTAAAGTAGCTGCTGGGGTCATGACTGTTTGCTTCCCTTTTAAAAAAATCTCATGAAGGTCTGCAGAACTTCTTTCAACCAAAATGTTGGGACAGGGTCAGAAAAATAAGAATTAAAATAACCAACTTGATGTTTGTAGTATGATTACATAATCCAGATACGATTAGTCCATTACCACCCTATACAATATTACAACAAACATGTCCGATGCATCAGTTAAAACTAAAGTAACACAGATGCAACCCAATCAACATTCAGTTCAGTTATGAGAGTGTTTACACAGGCGGTCAATCAATGAGTGCAGCAACTCAATACAGCTGCTCTTCAACATACATAGACTCTGTTTAGCCCGTAACAATATCTAGCACGAATATGAGAGCAGAGTAACAGAGCATATTGTGCATGCATCCGTCAAAGAGGATCTCCACAGAGAAAAACAAATAACGTGCATTCACATATTTGCATTTATTCCTCAAAACTGTGAACTTCTGCATAACGAAATCCTTATAAAAGCCGAGAGTGGCAAACGAGATGTAAAATGCGCAATAGTGGTTTATGCATATTATCTGCATACAGTAAAGTATTCAACAGTTTTAACACTTTAACACTGGGAGTTGCAACGGTCCCCACCCATGACCAAACTTCCTAATTTATAAAAATCCCCTTGCAAACCGGTACAAATATGCACGCATGCAAACAATCTTTCGTTTATTAGACGTGGAACGTATTCAGTGTTATAAAAGCATGCTTCTTTGTTTTCATGCTGAATTAATACACGCAGCGTTTGAAGATTATATTCATTAAAGTGCCATTTCCGACAGAATTACAGGTTTTCAGTTAACTTCTCTTGGTTGAATCACCAAATGCACGAGGCTGATCTAGGATTTGTTCTGGCAGAGGCGTAAACGCACGCGCATATTTGTTTTATCCCTGCTGTCACACCGGACGCCGTTTTTTTTTTTTTCTTAATGTTTTTCTTTTTTTTTCCCTACCTGCACGAAACTGTGATCTCCACTTTGGTGGCAGGGATGTTCCCCGTCAACGGGTCAAACTCGTAGACCGAAGCCATGTCCTCGAGTTTGTCCATGATGTCTCCCTCCATCAGCGCGCGCGGCTCTTGGCAGTTCCACGGAGCCCCGCGGAGGCTTTGACGGTCCCGCTCGGACCAACCCGGAGTTAACAAGGCCAGGGTATTAGTGAAGAGCCCTCCCTACAACTCAAGAAACTTGAATGGGGTTAAAGTCGGGGGGAAACTCTCTCAAAACTGTGCTGGAGAATCGGGTGGTCAGCTGCGGTTCATCACCAGAGAGAGAGATCTCCTCTGCACATCAAGTGCTCTACATGTGCGCTAGTTAAGAGCATTCAGCGCTCTCCAGCCCTACCCTACTATCTCCAACACGCCCATGCGTACTACTGCACTCTCCAGCACACTCAACAAACGCGATTCCTTATAGCGCAGCGTGGGGGTTGAGTTCCAACTGAATAAAAGCCGAATGTTGATCCTATTGTGCCAGAAGGCATCATTCCAATGTATGTATATGTATAACATACGGGGTCTGTGCTTTTATTGATTGTTTTTCGGCAATAGTGGTAAAAAAAAATAGCAACTTACTGATTCAATACTATTATTTAATGCTTTATAATATATCAGCATTAAATCTTTAATTATAAAGAAATTAAATACTTTTTTCTATCGTATAGTTCCCATAAGGTTGTCATAGCAACTTGTCACATTAACACAGAAATCAGCTGGTATTGGGCCACAGGTGTGTGTTTGTCAGTCTGCTCATCCAATCAGAACTTAGAGTTAGATGGAGGCAGAATTTTTTCAAAATCTGATATGTTGCTCCCATGATGTTCGGCTCTGTCTACTCCACATTATTCTGCATATAGCCTACATTAGATTATAATCTGATGCAAACCCTTCACTAATGAGGCTGATTCTGTGCTAAAGCTGATGAAAGTGGTGAAGTACCTCTGTAATATCCACCCCTATTATCTATTGCACAGGACAGATGTGTAATTCTCCCAAAATGCATCCGTAATTTTGCAATAGAGAGAGAAAGAATAAAATACTGACATGTGTTTTCCTTTTTTTCATATTGAATGCATCAGGATGTTAAGAAATATGTAGCACTATCCATTGCATTAGTAATCAAAAGCATCAACGTCATCCAACAAAGATTCATAGTGAATTCACATTAATTTAGTGTAAAAATGCACAGCTCTGACCTAGAATTGTAGGAATGTGTGGCAATTCAGCACCGCCATGTGTGGACAGCTCCCAAGAGCCGGAGTGAACAAGTTCAGTAAATTTCCCAAAATGTTTGAATCACAACCACAGAAGAAGTCAGCAGTTATGTGCAAACTGCTACCTAAAAGCTCAATTTTCAGTATTTGTTTAAAAAGCTTATGCAAAAAAGGAACAATGTAGCTAATCTCTTTCTTTTTAATAAGGACTGCAAAGAAACATGCAATTACGTGTCTTTCTTTTATTTTGATAGGAAGGTACCGCACACTGTAATTTTTTCAGTAGTCCGACTACAGAAGCACTTTACCGAACCAAATAGCCATTTCCAAGAAACGCCAGCACACAGAATAAGCGTACTAATGCTGTAAAATCACACAAAGTATTGCTATATTCGTAGCTCCGAGCAGCGGCTGAATTCTCGCAGCCACATTTTTCTTCTCTCCCAGGGTGCAAGTCTATTAAAAGCAATTGTTTTCATCCCTTTTTCTTGGACGACTTAAGTAGAGTGGTCTTAAGCTCCCGGGTGAGAGGCAGGCGCCACTTTGGAGATCAGTGGGCGCGGAAACAGCCTCAAACTGGCACCACGACCACCCTCGCCTCCCCTTCCCCTCTGGAGTGAGTCATGATTGTAAAGGCTACGTTTCAGCAAACGGGTATCCGGATTGGGCGTGTGGGTGGACGCGAGTACGCACAGATGTGCTTCTGGTTTTGAGGTTTAATTTGAGGCCTTCAGCACCACAGCAATGCGAGGAAATGGTCTCGTATTCAACTTTGACCCTGCAGCACGTACTAATTACCACCCAGTGCCAACAAAACCACTTTAGGCCATGCCATGCTGAGCAAGGGCTGCAAACTGGATCTCTGCACTGGTAACCGGGACCAGTAAACACACCAGATGGGAAGGCAAAGCTGCCACGAAGAACAAAGACGGGGGGAAAAAGAATGGTTCCCATAATGTCAGCCAAACTGCACCATTCACTGTGATTTGGGGCTTTAATTACTGTGTTTCTATCGCATTGCGTCAACGGGGCCAGAAAAAGTGCCAGTTTGGGTGTAATTAAGCAGAGGGAATTGAAGGGGTAAGGTCCAAATGAAGACCCTTGCGAGGTCTTGATAAGATGATTAATACGGGTGCGAAAAGGTCCGGGAGGTCAAATACAGACAGGCTTATACTTGCCATCCTGTTCGGCGTCTAAGCCAGAATTTGTGTGACATAACTTCTATTGTGGTGCCATCTTTTAAATAGGAGTCTAAGATAGCAATCTAGCAGCTCACAGGTGCTCAAAAGGCCATCAGCCGCTGGAAAAGGCTTGTGAATAAATTACATCTCCACCACCAAGAGCAATTTTGGCATCTTTTTTTTTCCTCCCACCAGTGTGTTTTCCAGTCACTGGCAAAGAATAGAGGTTGTTGAGGACTTTTTCAAAGCGGTCCGTTCCTACGTCCAAATCTCTGCCAAGCACGGCGCACTAGACTAATCCAAGCATGTGCTGGAAGCCGGGGACTCTCGGCTGTCTCCTTTCATGTATTTAATGCTAATACTAGCAGCCCTGCAGGCGGCTGTTGGCTCCTTCTCAAACTCCATTAGAGAGTAAAGGTCACTCTCTGGGGGCTTCCTGATGTTGGGAAAGGAACTTGCACTTCGGTCTTTGATAACATGCCTGCACATGTTATCTTGGCGAGAAGGTAATGTTTTACCTCAGCTGCCGGTTGAAAGGTCGAAGGAAGGGCCGTCGTTTTATTGCGTCCCCAACCGACGGCGACGCATTCATACGTGAGAGTTTGCACCATGGTAGAACTAGCTTTCTATCCAGCTGTGGCGCTGATCTATTTCTTCGGGGTGTTTCAAGCGAACAAGGATGGCCGAGTGGATTTGCCCGACAGTGCTTCGGTCAATGTCTTCTGCCTGTTTGTGCTGATTCAGCCGTTGTGTTTCATTATAGGTGGATACACGGGGATGGCCACATATTTGATTTCTGCGTACGTATCCTACCACGCCCTGCCGTGGAAAAAGCCATCAGCCGGTCAGCAGGAGGATACAGAGAAAAAGAAGAAGAACAAGAAGGCAAAGACTAATTAAGACACTTAATTAAGACTTCAAACAACAGCTTTGCGTGGGCGGGAACAAAGTGCAGCTGTGAAGCCACTGTGAAGCATTTTTCCAAGATCGCTGTACTTTTTATGAAGAGGATAAGGAATAATTTACAAAAAAAAGGCTTAGCATTTCATTCATGCACACCTGGATGTTCATTGTTGTTGTTTTCCCTCAGTTGTACATTTTACCTTTGATCTAAAGACATTTGAAAAGCCGAATCTCTGCTTTACTCAAAGAGAAACAGGAAGAAGGTATAGGGTAGTGATTGCTGGTCTGAGTTTGTGTCTTGCTGATTGACAGCAGTGGATCGATGGACCGGTTGCCTCTTTAAATGCCACTTACACAATGTCATTACACACCAGGTTGAAAAGACTCTCCAAACACCTTTTACAGAGGTTGTCATTTGGAACATAAACTGACTACATCGATATGTGGTCAAACTGCAAACGTTTTTCGACACATGACCTGAACTTATGTATATGATGTATGTAATTCATGTCCGATTGTGATTAGCTTGCTTCCTGTATCATTCACACTTTGGTGCACAGCAGTTACAATCAGTTTGTTGATGCTCTCTATGAATCTCTAAATAGCCCAGAATTAACTAAATTAGCTGAATATGAGAATATAGTGTTTCTTCAACTAGCCTTCTACTTTCTTTGTCAAACTAACAATAAAACCGCCTAAAAAACGTTTTATTACCTTTCTATTATGATTGTATTATTTTATATATTTTTTTATAAAAAATTTTAACCTCCTTATAGGTGTCAAAATCACAGTTTTGTCCTTGTTGCACACCCAGACTTTTAAACTTCATATATGAAAATACAGTTTAAAAATATGAGTTATCCGGTAACTCTTAGTGTACCTGAATTAAGCTCTAATTAAATAATTAAAATTCATTGTATATTTAATGTGAGACAAACTAGCAATATTACTTTTTATACAAAATATAGCTGTCGCACAGTATTGGTGTCATTTCCACCACAACACTGTAATTTCCTTTTAAAAAGTTTGTGTCAAAGATTATTTAGAGGGTTTCTGTGCAAATGTCCCGTGACGTCAGAGCACATATTGGACATGGAGTGAAATGTACATTTTCATCAACAAAAAACTAAGAAAAATCAAGCTACAGTAAATATTGCTTGATCAGTAAATATCAATACATTTCTTTCATTTTTCATTTCCAAACGTGCAGTACCTTAAATAAGAGTATTTTGCATACATTAAATGATAAGTATTAATTCAAAGCTAATCAGTGAAGCTATCTTCCATTAAAAAAAAAAAAATACATAAATGTAATTTCCGTTTACACTTCCCTCTGTGGTGAAAAAGATAGCATGTGGTGGAAATGACATTATGGTTACAAAGTACAATTTATATATATATATAAGATATAATAATATAATATATTACAATATATTTCAGTACTATATTTTTATTTCTAAGTTATATTACTATAATATTTGTAGTAATATAAAGATGCCACCTAAGATAACAAAATAAAGGTCACAGGCCTTTTAGGGTTGGCTTCTAAGGGATGACAATTTTTTTTTTGCCTTGCCATGAGTTGTGTCAGATTTTTTATACATCAAAATCAGCACTAAAAACAGGTCTTTGTAAATTGAATTTAATGGGAGTTATGAGTTTAAAGTTACTCCACCCAAAATTATAATTTTGTCATTAATCACTTATCCCCAATATCATTCCAAACTCGTAAAAGCTGCACGTTATGTGTGTTCACCAGATGATCTACAAAATGGTGAGACAGTCACACATGCCGAATTGTTAAATAAAGTCTTTTTTTTGTTTTAATTTTTTTCCTCCATACAAACATATTGTTGTAGTATCATGGTATTATGGATGGCAGATGGAGCATTCAGACGACTTCTTTCATACTTCTCTGCACCTTGTCAGTGGTAATTGTTTGGCAGGGGTTCTCTGCAAAAATCTCTCCAAACGACATGGGGTTAGAGGATTAACAACAAAATGTCATTTTTGGATTGAGTAACCCTTTAAGGCTTTTTCTAATTAATATCTCTACTGTTTATCTACATACCACCACACACAGTATTATTTTTTTTTTTCATCGCACATTAAAAATGCACGACGGAGCTTTAGTGCCACCCAAAAAAAAAATCTAAAACTACGAGAATAAAGTCGTAATGTTACGAGATTAAAGTCGAAACTACGAGAATAAAATACTACCAGAATAAAAGTCGAAATATAATACTTAGTGTACTGCACTTGTAAATGAGCCGGATTGAGAGGACACTAGATATAAGCATACTTGAATATTGCAAGCGGCCGCTTGATGTTACTGAGATGAGATCTAAGAACTCGCGGAAACCACGTAATATCAAGAATATGATTATTAAAGCGCTTTTGATCTTAACATCAGCTCAAACACTCAGTCCACATTCCTCTGG
>JAUCMT010000013.1:3230555-3250342 GCA_032357475.1 Enteromius thamalakanensis | reverse complement strand
AAAACTACTTGTGGATCTTTATCATTGTAGGGTGGTTGTGTACACACACTCCCAACACACATTTCAGTCCAAACAGCTTGTAAGAGTGCATGTGGCACTGGACGACCCCTTTAAAGAATAATATAGATTACTTTAGACACACACATACATAAATATATAATTGACTATAGATAAATTACTAGGCATATCTTCATATAACAAATCCATTTAACTTCATAACTGTTAATGCTCTAGCATATGACAGATTGCCATCCATCTTCATCATTTGTATCACATAACTCAAATATTAGCTAAAAGTCAAGACAAGTCACCTTTATTAAGATAGTCCTTTAAACAATACAGATTTTGTCAAAGCAGCTTTACAGTGTTAAATAAAAAAACTGTGTTGATACACACTATTTTATACAAGAGTCGGATTCATGGACATGATGTAGTGATTTACAATTTCAGGAACAGGGTTACCTGGTTTGTGTAACAAAGCCAACCAAATGGGTATTCAATACTATCACAGGCAAAACTGTGGCAGTATAAAGAAGCCAACACTGCTCATGAGTTAGGGAGTTAACTGAGATGCACCTTAAGCGTTGTAAAAGGAAAAAAGCAGAATATAGTTAGGTGCCTTTTTTGTAATCTTATTTCACTTTTCTCCAAATCTCTCCTCCACAGCCCTCTCCTCTTTCACCGTTTGTCTCTCTCTAACACTCACTCACACTTTTACACTTCTTTTTTTTTTTACTCCCAGCCTACAGCTTTGTTTTCAGTAGAGAAGTCTCTTCCAAACGGTGCAAAAGCGGGTCATCAGCACACACACACTCAGACACACACAGCTGAGTGCAGAGCAGAGACAACGGTCCCCCTGCGGTGAGCTCAATGAGCCCTGGCCTCTCTGTACCCAGCGATCACAGCGCAGCCACGGCACCCACCGCCTCTGACACAATCTCTCATTATCACCCCTCGGCAGACTCCGCAGGAAGCAGCGGTGCCCCTGAGAGCACGGGGAGTGAAGACTGCCTCGGCACCGCAGCTCGAGGGGTTCAGAACCACGGCCAAGGGGTGGGACCGCCAAAAAATGGCAGATGTGCCTCAGCAAGATACACAGAGATGAATGAAAGGCTTGTGCTAACGTCTGCCTGCATGTGTCATGTCTCCTCTGGAGCATATTAAGCATTTCCTGGCAAGTCTAATGCCTTTTAAGCATAGTAACGGCTTAATAAACTTTCCATCTTATTTATTTACCCGTATGTCACTCTAAACTCATAGAAATTTATTTTATTCACAGAGCTTAGAGTGATTGAGAAATGAACTCTACACATAATAAACTTGTCAAGCTCTATGGACTGCTTTTAGGAATCGTTACCAGTGCTTTTTTCTTTTTTGTTGTATTCCAAACAACAAATTTGTGTAATTTAGCCTCCGCATTTTTTTAATCAAAGTAGGATTCTCAATCAATGACCATTTAAGTTTCAGTCCGCTCCAGTGTTAAAAGAGTCATATGTTGATGATTTAAAATTTCCATTTCTCTTTGGAGTGTTAGAAGCTGCATTACAAGCTTACAGTGCCTCGTTTGTAATGTGTTTTATTACTTTCTTGTGGTATTCAGCCAAAATGGATAGCTGGCCAATCAGAGGCGGTTTGCTCTGTTTCAGGAGGCGGGGCTTAGAGAAGAAAAAAATATACAGTATGTGGAAAATAATTTTCACCGTAACATTGCATAAACATTGCATAAATGTAACATTACATAAACACACTGCATTACGCCGAATTTTAACAACATCACATGACCCCTTTAATCTCATTCACAGATGAAAATGTTTTTGAATCTTGTCAATGATACAGATGTATAAACGGATGTATATTACCTCTGCAGGGTAAGATCTGAGAAACCCTGGTCTATAGTGTCTTGTTCATTCACTACCTTGCATTTTTGCGTACATTCATCACAGTATCTAGATAGTCATTTTGCTAACATTGTTCAGAGGTGAACAGCTCCTTGAGATTGAAGATTAAATCGAGAAAGGGAGGTTGTGATCGAAGATGTTTGTGAACTGTCTAAAAGAGAATGTGCACTTTTAGGGCTGCATCGCTTCAATCACAGGTTGCCACTCGTCCCTCATCATCCTACAGTCCTCCCGAGGAAAGGAAGACGAGCACAGCCTCGTCAGTTAATGATGACGATTTAAACGTGCAATGAAGATGTATGACTGGTGTTTAAATTGCGTTGGGTTTCCGGAAAGCTTCATCTCCCTATGTGCTCTGTAACAACATCAGGGGCTGTTCGGCTGTGTCAAACGCAGTCAATATGAAGTTGTTACAAATATGTTTTTGTCGCCGTTTTGTCTTGCAAAATGCTTTTGCAAGTTCAAACTTCGACATTATGAGAGACATCCGCTGGGAACCAGAAACCTCGATCAATCCCTACTAGAAATGTCACATCCGAGTTATTTGTCACCATTAGCCAGGAAAATATCACAGCTTCCGTGATGATGAATAAGGTTTTTCCCGGTTTGTACATGTCCTGAATGAAAGACGTTATTTGTATCATCTGTGACATTAAATAAGAAAAGCCATCATAAACATGTCCACATCAGTCATTTTTAATATTTACAGCACATTTTAGATTGTACACATACACGTATATTTGTGTACAGTCACATGTGACATCTGAGGCTCAACCGTAATTTTACAAACTTTTTGTGTGCAAGACTATTTTGATTACTAGATTACTAGATTATTTTGATCATGATGGGTAAATCCAAAATGGCAGACGACGATAATTTGGGGAGAAGAATTGCTGATTAAATTAAGTAGCTTTGAAAAATTACCCGATGTCCGATGGACTATATTACAGTCATTGCTGTTTCTGTGCGTAGTAATATCATTGCTGTCTATGGAGAGTCAGAGAGCTCTCAAATTTCATCCAAAATATCTTAATCTGTGTTCTAAAGATGAATGGTGTTAATTAAAGACAGAATTTTTATATTTTAGCATTTCAACCCTTAAATGCTGTGCTTCTGAAAATGTTATTAGTCAAAGCATGAATGTGTTCACCATTTACAATAAAAACAAATGTTTCTTGGACATCAAATCAGCATATTAGAATGATTTATGAAGAATAATTTGATACTTAAGACGTAATGATGCTAAAAATTCATCTTTAAAATAGGGGGAAAATATCATTTTAAAAATAAAAGACTTCTTTCAAAAGCACAAAACCCTTGTGCATTCTTTTGTGCATTAGGTTTATACTGTATATTTCTATTATATATATGCAGTATTTACAGTTATTCAAAATTAGACGTATTTGTATCATATAAAGGCAAATATGTAATAATTGCATACATAAAATTTAGGATGCATTTTTTTTTACTTTAGGTTTTGTGTGGAAATGTGATCTAACAGGTTCACAAGATTCACCCTGGAGTAGTGCGCTGTGTGATGACAGCAACCCGGTGATTCTATACGGATAGATCATATCTTTGGGGTGATCACAGACAGGAAACAGGAAGGAACTCAACCGTAATTTTATCTAAGAGATAAACAGCAAGAAAACATCACAAGAACACTGAGAATTAACTCCTGCCATGGGTGAAAATGAAATGACAACAAACCAAAGATGTTCCTTTTTTTTATTTTTCTGAAGGAGTGCTTGAACCATCATTAAATAAAATCTGTACAGTATTTACAGTCAAATATTTTACATCAAGTTTGGTTGCATGCATGTGTAACAAAAAGAGAGAAACTCTGTACAATCATTTACATTCCTTGGGAGGAGTCAATGTGATAAAAGGCACCTGTAACCTTTATTAATGTGTGTGTGTGTATTATATATACATATACGTATATATATATATATATATATATATATATGCCCCACTGCATTTCACCTGCTCACGGAGATCAATAAACTGTCAGCTCAACTCGGTGTTACAGCAGAACGGCTCTAAAATGACTGATTGTTCTGTCAAGCCTTTAATTTCAGCCTCTTTTTCCCTATTACTTAAATGTCTTTTCTAATCTGCGTATTAATTGCCTACCCGGGTTGCCAGGTAACTAGAAAGCACCCCATTCAAACACATTTGTTTTTTTCCCCAAAAAGGGATTTGACAGCAGCGTTTTGCGATGGCATGATGTTCCACACGCTGAAAGCGATGTAAGGCATAAGGCATATTGCAGAGCGGCCCGGGAGAGACAGAGAGGGGCGTAAGGCAGCTGGGGCAACAGTGGCAACCTGCATACCTTTGGCATCACAGTGAGGCAAAGCCACAAGTTAGCACTACGCTGATCAGTAAACAGGTGTCAACAATCTCGCCTGTGGAGAAAAGCTTTCGTTTGAGATTCTTTACAGATGCAAAAGCTTATACAGCATGTCAATGCCATGCATCACTGGCTTAGAATATAAAATATAAGCACCTTAAAGCTACAACACAGAACGTACCACTGGTAAACTACTGTTGTGAAGTTGAAAGCGTAAGAAAGATTAACCTCAGAAGCTTCAGATACTGTACATCGAAGCCCGCTATAGGGCGACTTGAAGCTGAGCACAAGGAATTGCAGGCCACTGGCTGGCATGGCTGTAAAACGCGTTGGTTTAAGGTGTATTTAAGGTTGCATGAGTCAATCTCAGAAGCAGCCTCGTAAACCAATGTGCTTTCAGACACAATGGAGAAATAACTGAGAGGCTGAAATTATCAGTGTTATTACGGAAGTGAATTCACAAACCAATTTCACAGTCTTTAAGTCCTAGCAATACCAAGAACATGTCAAGCTCTCTTCCCAAGAATATTACAATTGTACCAACCAAAAAAACAACACTATTCGAAACAAAGCTTTTTCATTTCTAAAATGAAATGACTTCGTAATCTCACTAATGAGGGGCACTTATTAAAAAATGATTGACCCTGTGTATGTATGCATTATTATAAGAGCATACTGTAAGAACACATGGTCTCTGAACCTCATTCATAGAAACAGACAAAACGAATTCCAGAAATTGTATGGAAAATAATTCGTGTAAATTGAAATTGCAACTGCATATTTTCGCAAACGAAATTTGCTGCAATTAATTTCGTTCATTTTTTTGAATGAGGCCTGTTTGTTTCGTTTAAACAAAATCTCAGTATGAACTTACTATTTTGTCCAAACGGTGGGTGGTGTAGGATGGTAGAAATATACAAGTGATGATTTAAATCAAACTTTGGCAACACGTTTGACGCTGTATGTTTTGATCTCCCTTTAAGAACAAAACACACAAACGCACATAAAAATAAAAAAAGATGCAAGATGGTAGAAAGCAGCATTTTTCACAGTTTTGAAAACAAATGTTCTTTGAAGTAGACGCTCTGATCATTATTTAATAAATTTGGCCTTGTTTTAAAAGACAGAAAAGATCCAAAACCCATTTCTTTTTACTACCGTTGCAAAAAAACAAAAATGAATCATTTGGTCAAAAAAAAGCAGCCTATATTGTTAATAAGTTCTAGAATCATTAATCCTAATATAATCTGACATACTGGCTTAATGAAGGTACAGTACACACTCTTAATAAATGTGTATACACTCAGAACCACTGGTAGAAATCTATTAACCTAAAGGTTAAGGAAGCCCCTGCTGCATTCTTCCTTATGAATATTTATGTATGTATATGAGCTTTACATTATGCAAATGACTCCAGCCAAGAGACTCATCCTTAGAAACGCTGTATAGTAGCTTTAAATGACTGACAGCACGTCAAATTCGATCAAAAAGGGTAACTTGCAAATTTAGCTAGGGAATCCCGCTGCACTCTTGCAGCACTTGATGTGTGATTATCCATGCTGTGGTCGTTCATCAGATAAACCACATCTCTGTCGTCTGGAAAGAAGAGCTTTCTCCTTACAGTAGCTCGAGTACAGGGCTGTGTTCAGGTGGTGAATTGCCAAGGGCCACCCAAATAAATGTTGCACAGATGAGAGTGATAGATATGTTTCATTAAAAAGAACTGTAAATCTAGGAAAAGCCTGAGAAAGGAGCGGCGCGTGGCACAGCAAGATTAATGGCGTAAAAATAAACAAAGTTGCATGTGTTCTAGCAAGACAAGCTCGCAACGCCCACGTTCCCCCAACAGGCATGCCGTATCCTCCAAAGCAGAGGAGGCTGCTTCCCATTTCATTTAATAGGGAGTCAACTCTGAGAGGAGGACTGAAAAACACGAAGCCTAATTTGACCTACTTTAACACTAGCTGTCTTCAACTCGCTTGACGCTTGTTCAAAAGTGTGATAGGGGAGAAACATCACTGGCCAATTTTCATTTAGCATCTTATTATAGGTTCTTAAAGGGGTAGATTATCTGAATATGTATATCTGTAATAAATGTACTAAACTTCATGTTGTTCCAGTCTTTTATGAATTTTTTTACTTCATCCGAACTTAAAAGGAAATGTTTAGCAGATTGTTCCAGCTGCTCTTTTCCATATCGATTAGCAACAGCAAGCTCCAAAAAGTGCAAAAAATAAAAAAGTCATACAAGTAGTCCACGTTACTTGTGAAAATGTCAAACGACATACTTGAATACGCACAGTGTAGAATGAGATGATTTTAATTGGAAAATATTACATTTTAAAATATTTGTTTGTGTGTGATTTTTATTGTATATAGCACTTTATTGTTTTTTTTTGGTGCTCAAAAGCTCTTCCTCCATGTACCTTGATTTTGTGGAGAGCAGTTACAATAATCTGCTAAACACCTCAAAATATTGGTATAGATTAAAGAACAGTGTTCATTTTTTGGTGATCTGTTCCTTAAAAAAAAAAAAAAAAAAAAAAAAAAAAAACCTGGACCAGGTATGCTGTGCAAATTCTTTAACACTTCTGTTTTAAAGTGTTATATGGTAGCCATAATACCTATAGATAACCACATTTTTATCTAACATTCCAGTGTTAGATTGTCTAAAGCTCTGTCGTACCAGGACAACCTCCAACAACATTCAAATGGGTCTTTTACTCACCTCAGGGGATTGTGGACATTCCATCAGACGCTTCAGCCTGAGGTAACATCTAGTTCTGCCTAAAACTGTCTGCTAATGTCACTAATCTCAATCCCCCGACCAGCTGGGCATATTACATAAGCAGACTCTTAAAATGCCCACTCAGCAGACTCCCATACTACTTTACACTTCTGAGTCCTCCACCCATTCATCCAGAACACACAAAAAAGCTGGAATCCTGTCATGTGCAAGAAACCGTAATCAGTGAAGGTATAACTCACAAAATCTAATTTTAAACCTGAGGTAGAAAACATAAAATTCACAGCGGGGATGGAGCAAACGAGTTTAAAAGCAAAGGAAGCGTATCGGAAGAGGGCTGTACAGTGTTTGTCTTGGAGTCCAAGGAAGCCATTAGTTATTAGAAATGTTCAGAGAAACCCCCTAAAGAGGAAGGCATTGAAAAATGCGGTGGTCCATACTATTGCACAATGTTTCGAGGGAACGTGAGACTGGGATTAATGATGACTCTTCATCTGCTCGCATCAGTAAACACAAAAGGTGCCAAACTTTAGGATAGTTAGAAAACGTGATTCGGTTTCTGAAATCTAAAAGTCATATGGCTCTTTAGGAACTACAAAAAAAAGTGATTCCATCTTTAGGTGACATATATTCTGATGTAAAATCAGCAGCTACGGATGATGTTGTCTCAAGGACATTTTTTTTGTTTAGACAGGAAGTGCAGAAGGACACTTCATTATACAGATAATACAGTTTCGGCGTCATCGAAATGGCACCTTAAAACATCCAGAAAAAAAAACAACCAGACTCAGACTTGTAGGATCGCTGGATCATATTCCTCGGATGTCTTCTAAAACAGACGGCTGTCTCTCGTCTCCTTGAGGCAGGTCAAAGAAACCAACCTTCTGGAGGGAAACGCCTGAGCCATGGACTTTCACCAAGGTCGGTTTCCAATTAGACGACAGCCCAAAAAGGCTCCATTGATATCAATCGTTCCAATACGAGGATCGTCACCTTTTCTTCCCCATCTTCGGAATCCAGATCTTTACTCTCATGTCACTGTGGGATGGAAGAAACAAGAAAAAAAAAAAAGAGACATAAAATGAGAGGTGGAGGAGATGCACAAGGCCGATAATCAGAAAGACAGACACACTCGGCTGTCTGAATCTTCAGAGGCCGTCACAGTAGCTCCTCACATTGAAGAGATGGCACAGACATCAAAACCAAGAGTTCACAAAGCGAACCGCCACAGTCCCCGCTCCTCGCACCAATTAGGCGCATGCACCGCTTTATCCCAATAAAAATCAAAACCCTGCTGTGAGAACCAGCCCACAGAACCACATGCTCCCATCTTAACTAACACACTCCATCTCCGAAGAAAAAGAGTTTTAAATCGCAGCGTGATGCAGATGATTGGGTCATTAGGTTAAGATACAGTAAGTTCAAATAAGTTAATGGAAAAAAAAGAATCATTAAGATTAATTAACCTAAAAAATCTAAACTATGTAAGATGATACATTTGAAGTATTTATTTTTTATATTTTTTTCCTAAACCTCACGTTTTTCTCTTCTTTAAGCATTAATCATACAATTTAACGTGGTTTGCACGAAAATTGCCAATGGGATATGAAAAATGTTTTAAAGATTTTGGCCCAAATCTAGGTCTTGCTAAAAGCACTCATTGGAAAGCACTTGGATCCTGGTAAAACTGCACTAAGTCTCGGAGGGCGTTGAGGTGGGATGCATCTTGTGGTTCCTAGACCTAACTAGATCCAATTAAACAGATTTACTCCACTGGTGTTGAATGCAATTAAAGGTGCAATAGGTCTTTATTGCCCTCTAAAAGATGAGCCACTTAAGTGCATTGAAATAGGGGGGAACTATGCACAGAGTCTAATAAGTACAATTTTCTTTTACTGGCCTGAATTGATCAAACACCTAAAAAGAAGTTGGCCTATGAAACGATCTGTTGCAAAGTATGAGAGAGCTGAGGACAAACATAGAGAGGTGATACACAATTGAAAGTGTGAGAAATAACTGACAGCAACAAAATCACACAGTTGAGCTGTGTAGTTTATTCTCAGACATTCTGCAGCTCACATCCCCTCGAGCGCATTGCCTTTAACCTCCAGGAACTGTCACGCCTTTGCTCAAGAAACTGCACTGACTGCCAGTAGCTGCCAGAATCAATTTCTGTTTGATCAGCAATGTTGAAAATGGCCTGGCCACCCGCTAAACTCCAACTCCATTAATTCATTGATTTTCACACACATTTTTTGCTGATTTAAATTAAAATTACATTTCTAAATATAATTTAGAATTAATATATATTATATGATTAATTGTTATATATAACAATCACAATTAATTTTATTAAAAATACAATTTTTGTTCACATAATTTGTGTGTACTCTGCATGTTAATTTTGTACACATAAATACTACAGTCCGACCGATAAATGATTTTGAAGGGCGTTATAGATACAAATATTTGTTGGTTTTAAAATCCGATATTCCGATATATCGGCCGATATATATATATTTTTTACTTTTCAGAAACACGTAACAAGACATTAACAGATTTCCCTAACATTAGTCATTTGTAGTTATTTATGAATTTAACTAACATACTATTATAATCCAAGAAAAGTTTATTTTATTGTCACAACAGAACAGAGGAACATGAAAATATATTAAAGTTCTGATAAATAAAATGTATAAAAATACAAACTTAAGATATGAAACTTAAAGTCCTTTGAACAAAAACACAAAAACAACAACAACCAAATCAAAGTGAGCAGTTTTGACCAAAGACTTGGTAAGCTTCATAAACATAACTTTGAATAGAACTGGAGACAAATTCTGTTTAGTTCTGATAAATAACAGCAGCAAAATATAAATTGCTTACAGTATATGAGGAAGCGTACTGAATCAGTCAATCCAAATTGTTATAAGCTACTTTATAACTACAATGTCAGCTTGCTTATCCCTTTACCTGCACTAGGGATGCTCCGATCACGATCGGCCGATATGTTTGCGCGTTTTGTCAGAAAAGCCGGTCCTGTAATAAGTGCTAAATACCATCAGGTGCGTGATTTCACATTGAGCCGTATATACTACACACAGCCGTTGTACACCGCTGATCCACGCTTAATGAACATGTCCTATGCAGCTCGTCAGTGAACAATGGCTGTGTGTAGTACTGTATATACGTCAAATGTCAAATCAAGCACCCGATGGCATTTAGCGCTTATTACAGGACCGGCTTTACTGACAAAACGCGCAAACATATCGGCTGATTGTGAACGGAGCATCCCTAACCTGCACATTTTAAATCCTTTCCACCAAGCAACATCAAACTATTTTCAATCATCAATTGCTACCTGCTGTTATAATACTTGGGTTATACTACTAGGGTTGCAGCGTTTTCAGTTGTGTCTGTTTTTGAGGGTGGGAAACGCCGGGAGAGTCACGTAAAGTTATGCTTATCTTTTATAGCCTACCTGTGACTATGGCGTTTAAATAGCCTAGTTTCAAATCTAGCGCACATAAAAATAAGACGCGTGCGATAACCATTCTCGTGAGGGAGCATTTCTGCACCGGGAGGGGCTTGTTCATAAGAAGTGGTCTTGCCCAAGGAGTAATTCAATGTGCAACCGCCACGAGACTACCAACAGACACGATGTAACTTAGCAATGCAATACTTATGACATAATTAAAGGGCGTTACGTCCGTTTTTATTTTATTTTTGAAATATTCCTTTATCGGTCATTATAAAGGCCGATACCGATAGTTTAGAAAATGCCTAATATCGTACTGCCGATAAATCCGTCGGGCTCTAATACATACACAAACATATACACACACACACACACATACATCCATACATAAACACCAATTCATTACTTCATGAATGTACTAAACTGATGGGTATTTTTATTTTTTTTGCAACCTCAAGAAATGCCCTAAGAGTAAAATTCCTGACTGTAAATAATTGGAACACTCAAAATTTCCTTCAGTTTCACCAAATGCCGTGTTGCCTGTTCTTTTATCTTTTTTCCACTTTTGCAATGTGAAGACAACAACAGACTCTGATTTTCTCAATTGATTTAATGAACAAGATCTCATGAATTATTCAACTACTGCAATACACCTAGAATATACCTCGATTCTCTCACTACTGTATATCCTCACTCATGTATTTCTCCTGGTCTTACTCATTCACCTTGTCCTCACATTTACACCGAAAGCACCCACTTAAACCTGCGTAAGTTGTGAAGTACCCAGCCAATCAGATCAAAGCTAAAAGTTCTGAAAAATTCTTGCCACTTTTATATGCAATATCCATCAGATAAACAGCCGAAAGACCACTTTTATCCACCAAGTATGCTACAGTATGTTGTCAATTGTTAAGAGAGTTTCAGCTAAAGACTTGTCAGAAGGAAAAAGGAAAAGGGGGAAAATATCCTCTAACAGAGAGACACAAGAAGATTAGAGAGAGTAAGGTCAGTACCGGAGGGAACCAGGAGAGGTGGTTATTGGAGGCTCAGGGGAGGCTGGTGGCCCGGCCCTTGATGGCCAGGACCCGACGGGGCAGACAGGGCGTGAGCCCGGGGACATAACTCCACAACTTCACCCGACAGTCACTGTGGTTATGAAGCCCCACGGAAAGCACGAAGGGAAGGGATGAGAGTGAGAGACAGAGAGTTGAAGGAACAGAAGCACATTAATGAAGAACAGTCAAACAATCCCACAATCCCCTGCCCGCACCATCTGTTCTACAAACAAGCACCCCCAAAATGCACAAAAGTAGGTCTTAAAAACATATTAGTCTGACTGAACATTTCTAAGTAGTCTACTGTCTGGAAAAAGACATCACAAGAGAGTAAGAGCCTGAACTGAGTCGCAGAAATAGACGAGCAAGTCATAATAGATGACCCATTTAGAACCTTAGAGGGCCGTAAATAACTAGTTATATTATAATTTCTAAATTACCATACTTAAACCCTGTTCTTCAATGAGACATGACAGGTGTTCTTAATCTTGTTTTTCCAATCCACCTGTGAAGTTTTTTCCCCCTATTTTACAGATGGGGTTCAAACTGCAAACCGGTTCGTTTAAACAAATGATTCATCTTTTCTTTTACATTATATAATGTATTTCCACACATTATGTGACATTTAAATGCTTTAACACATTAAAATAAATGTCTGCGTTGGCAAACACAGCCATTCATTAGCACAGTGAGATTGAGATTAATTGATATATTTAGTGCATTTTTATGTGTTCCAGTTTAGCTTTTAACTCCTATAGCATAATTGAGATGAATGTTCATGCCATATGAAGTTTGTACCATCTCCTATAGGCTTTTCCCTGCACAAAAAAAGCCTACCAACAGTTGATCACATTTCTACTGTGGATGAATGGAAAACACCAGCAAATTAAGAAAATATCTTCATCAGTTTGACAACACATGCTGCAAATACTTACAACTCCACTAAATGTTTATTTTAACATTAGTTTTTGTTTACTGTTAAATGAGCTGGAGGAATACACTATTACTGTAACTGTGAAATATTATTTAAGTAGGCTACAGCTTCCCTTGTGGGAGTTAACCACCCATTTTACTATAAAAAAGAAAAACAAAAAAAACTGTTAATAGTACCTTAGTAACCACAAATTAACCATAGGTTTGCAACACTAACTACAGTTTGACCATAGTATTTGTACAATAGTAATCAATACATCAAACTACACTTGTAAAATTAAGTGAGTTTTTTGCTTGAAACAAGCTAAATATTCTCCCAAAATAATCTAGTTTTCTGTTTGAAATAACATTATTTTGCCAATGGGGCAAAAATAATTGCTATTTTTAAAAAATGGCCACAACCAAAAATCCAAGCATAGGACCAAGCCTTTGCCTTAGATTTTACACTCATATTTACACAATATGGAAGAAAGGATCTGTCGCTACTTCAATTTCATTGCAATTGTAAGCTATCATTTATTTCTATATATATATATGTATATATTAGCAATTGGCTCTGTTTTTTTCTGAGTCATAAACAAACTGCCCAGTCTGATTTGCAAACCAGTTCATTAAAAAAAAATAAAATTCTCCGAACCAAATGGCAGAACCAATAGAAAAATGTATGAATCATGCATTACTAGTAAATTTTTGTTTTTCTGAATATCCTCTCTTGCCTGATGCACATACCTGGAGGCAGTAAAGATCTGTTTAGAGTTGGCGCAGATGGCATTGATAGGACTGTCGTGGCCCTTAATCTCTCCAATGGGCGTGAAGTTGTCCACGTTCCACACCTTGAGCATCCCCCCCCTGCAGGCGCTAAGGAGCATGGGCCGCCCAGGGACAAACGCCAGAGCACACACCCAATCCTTGTGAGCGTTTGGGATTTGCTGAGGAAAAACAAGTAACAATCCAGTTATAGCTCACCTCTGCTCTACAAATGGCACCAATCTCTGTGTCAATTAGGTCCGCAGTACAAACAGTGGGCAGTAGTTCTATAGGTTAAAGGCTGACCTCTAACCCTTACTACACACAATAACAGCAATCATAAAACATTAAATGATTTCAACAAACAAGCCAAATTTAAAGGTGAAGTGCCTTGAAACACATAGCATTATTCTATGTGGTGACATCATTTCAATTTAAACAGGAAGACAGGGCAGGATATATCGAACAACCCTGCTATCTTTTTAAAATAGCCAATAGAGTTTATATCTGCTGATTCTGCTGTGGCCGGAGCCGTTGAGCTCATTTGACAGCCACAGTATAATAGATTACCCCCTAGGTTTAATATGAAACTCTTAATAACACAAAATAGTGATCATAATCACTTTGATTAGTGTTTAATAGATGCATACTCGCGCATATGAAAGCTTCAGAGTCTATTTATAGTATAGGGCCGGTGCTTCAGATTCTAGAGACCATTTGATTGGTCAGAAGATTTGATGAAAAGCTGAAGCACGAGTTGAGGTCAAAAAAACAAAAACACCATTCATCCGTTTTGCCGGAAGTGACAGAACTTTAACACTTCTGTCTTATAAATGTGGATTTTGTCCCTGTTTTGGAGCACACTGCCTTATAGATAACCTGAAGACTAACATATTGATACTAACACCAATAAAGGGGACTTTAAAAACTAATAACAAACCTTTTAGTAATAAAAATATAAACGCTATAAAAGAATTAAGGCATTTATGAGGCTCTTTATGTCACATGATCAATTTCATAAATTTTTTTACCACCATCTTCGGCACATTCTGCCAACAGGCCTATGGACAAAAAAACTCATAAAAGAGAGCAACCAAAGCACTTTATCTTGGCAAATTTACCCAGTTGTGCAATCAGAGAGGGCAAGTAAAGTGTGTGTTTAGATAAAGCCACTGCTTACACATTGGTAACTGCATTGGGATTTAAACCTCTTCCTGTTGAGGTTGAGAGGTGGGGTGTGCTGTCAATCACTTCAAATATGAAGATTTGGTTATGTTTAATATACTGGAGGCTAAATAAATCTGCATAATGTATAAGACTATGTGAAGATTACACTTTAAATAAAGATGTCTTTCATCTGCATGCCCAAAAAATGTTTACAGGTAAATACTGATCATTTTGACACACCCTGGTGATATTTGTCATCCGTGTTGGATTTCAGCATCAAAAAATGCATATATTCTTGACTCATTTTGTCAAACCCATTTTTATGTCATCTTATAATAGTCGACCATTATTTTTTAACCTTTTAGCTCTAGATGATGTGAAACTTCGGAAGGTGTTCTTGTCTAATATTAGCAGCTGGAGAAACCATTTAAATGAAATGTATTACTAGCTGTCCTTAGCTGTCAGATGATTTCAACCGGCACTGATAAATGAAGCCATCCTACATCTATTGACACAAGAACAATAGGTAAACGCTGAGTTATTACCCTCTGAAACACCATTTGTCTATGCATATATTATATTTCGGCATTGGATATTGCATTTAATTTTGTCGCTGTCAATCATGCACTAGCTGTCTTAACTTAATGCACTTTAAACACTTTAAAGCACTTTCCTCTTATCATTCACACAGTTTTAATATTTAATTACATTACATGTGTAAATTAATACATCACGCCAAAATACCACAAGACCAAAATACGCTTACATGCAGTAGTCATTTTTACCTGAATAAGTTCCTGCTGTCTCAGATCCCATTTCTTAATGCCATTATCTCGGGATCCACTGAACAGTACATCACCATATACAGCAAGGCACTCAATCCCATCGTAATGAGGGGGCTCGAAGTTATGAGCCGGTCCGATGTTACCCTGGGCTCCCTCCGCAACATCGAATATCTGCATGATCGGTCATGAATTGACAATGAATTTTGACATAAGAGGTCACTGCAAGTAGCTTTTGAGTCTCTTACAAATTGTATTATACAATAAAAATAAATACACTGAGGCTTCTATATGATTGTTCTGTTATGTAAGTACTATGTAAATCAAGGGTCCGACATCATTTCAGGTGATCTTAACAACAATGTACTTAAATGTAATTAATCATTTGATACAATGCACTTATTGTTTACATATTGTACATGTTTTCCATTGTACACATATTTTAAGAAATACATTTATAATTACACTGTTAACCCATCCCTTACACCTTAACCCACCCTTAAACCACCAAACCTGTCCCTAAACTTACATGTATCCCACCTCAGTAGCAGCAAAAGTGTTTTATAGCACAAAATAAACACAACAAGTACACTGTACTTATTTTCTGCAAGTATACAGTAGTTAAGGCCACCGATTTAAAGTGGGACCAAATCAAGCCATAAACATTCATATGCACACTGTTACTTTAAGTGGCACGAAAAAACATTTAAATTGTGATTAAATTATACACAGAAAGCATACAAAGTACAATCCCTTTAGTACAAGTACAAAGTACAATCGCAGTTCAGTGCAAGCTCTGCTATCTCATCAAATTAGCATAATGAAACTCATATTTGCATTGTGTCAGCACATTTTTGAGTTATGATGAGCATTCACAAGAGTATGTGAGTTAGCGCTGAACAACACTAACTGTAGTGTCCAGTGCTGCCAAACAAAGTCCTAAAGAATCCTTTGATGAAGTAAGCGTACAGTACACAGCACTGTAATCCACACTTTACACACTTAGTAAAAAAAATGGTAAGTTAACAGCTTCCCATGCAGAATACTTATTTCACATGCAAAGATACAAACCAAACTATGCAAACCATAGTCAAAAACAAGGTAGAAAATGGATATTTATTTCTAAATTATAGCTGCTTTTTAATGCAAATGTTTGAAAACGAGACCTATATAAAAAAAAAAATGCACCTTCACGTAATGGTCTTTGGATCCAGTGATCACCTGATCCTTGCCTCCCCCAGAATACCCCACTGTAAGACACATGACAGACCCAATGTGTCCGGTCAGTTTCCCAGTGGCTTGCATTCTGCACGAAAATAATAAAACATGCACATGGTTATGAACTCTGTAGGTTTCTGAACTCATCAATAAATGCTAATGACTTAGGAATGAACTCTGCACCTGTTGAGGTCCCATGTGCGGACAGTGTTGCCTGCAGCAGCATAGAGCACAGATCCGGAGGGATTGAGGGCGATCTGGTTGATCTGGTACTCGCCTTGGGCTGTAGTGATGGTGCGAGTGGTTGTACCAGCACAGGCATCGCCCGAGACCACCTGACCCGATGACCTAAAGATGGAGTAAAAAAAGTTATGCGGAACTAAAAACTAGCTGCATTCAGATGCTACGGATAAATGCGAATTGAAAAGATACTCACGTGAACGTCCGGACGCACTTGGCAGAATCGCGAATGTCCCATACTTTGATGAATGAGGTGGAAACCGTGAAGACCAGGCCGGAGTAGCTGCAGTATTTGACAGACACGACGTTGTTAGGATGTCCTCTCAATGTCACTATTTCCTGTCCAGTCACCAGGTTCCACATCTTGCAGGTTCGATCTGAAAACCAGGTATTAAAAATTACACTATTCGTAATGTTCATATATGATTCCAATCAAGTGCAAAGATTCAAATTAAACTTATGCACAAAACTGGAATATTGAATAAAACACATCCGAATAAACCACCGTTTCCATCCAACGAGTCAAAGAGAACAAACATGAACAAAAGTTACCGTTGAAAAACATTTGAAACTTGTGGCAATAGGTCATAAATAGAATGCAGCACTAGTTTTCTGTTCTAAATTTGTTGTATAGACAGCAGAATAGGTTCTATTTTATTTTTTCATGTCGCGCCACACCGCTCGCATCACATGTAGACACGGTGTAAGATTTAGACGACTTAGATGACAGACTTTGCTCATCCTTTTCAGAATTATCATAACATAACAACTAGGGTTGGGCATGGAGAACCGGTTTCAACTTGGAACCGTTAAAAAAATAATGCCATTGGAATTGTTTATAAAATTTGTTTTCGATTCCGATCATCCGTTTCAAACACGCAAGTTTTGGTTTCCATTGTGGCCACCGTATTTCTGGAAGTGCTTAGTAAGCGGCGCTCCAAAGTGTGGCTTTATTTTACACTAAAAAAGCCTGGGTTGGCACAGTGCAACACGTGACAAAATGATATCTTGCACGGGAGGATGCACTACGAATATGACGAAACACCTACGCCTGCATGATGTACAAATTAAGAAGCGTAGCATGTTTGTCTGACGTGCTGCGCAGGTCCACTGCAGGGCAACCCTGCGCTAACCAACGTTAGTAACGTTACCTCATCACAAAATCAGGTAAGTGATAGTTGAACAATAAAGCGCTTGACCAGATTTGGTGAACAACAACATTACTGAAATATTTTTTCCCATATACACATAAAAATAGGTGGATGGCAACATAGCTAATTGCGAAAAGGTTAAGCATGCTTAAAACTTCATAACATTTCAAGTTAACTAAGTTTAGAAATATATTTAATTTAAAAAAAAAATTCCATGTATTAAAAGTCCTTAAAGCTCAAATTTGTGCTCAATACCCAAAAGGTTGCTAGGAATAATCACAAAAATGTAATTTGCAAAATATGCATTTATGCTTGCAGTTCCAGGATGTAATGCTAGCAGCTGGTAAATGAATAATAACCGAAGCACTGTGAGTAATATATAAAGTTGCACAAGATTTCTGTTGAGCTGCCCACAGTTAGCCTTCTTTATATAAGTGGGCTGCTGAACAGCTCAATAATGCATGCTGAAACTCTGACCTCGAGAAAATGTAATTCAAACTGGCTCGTGTTTGTTCTTATGGGTGTTTATGTTTCCTTTCACAGGTTCACAGTGAAAAAAAAACAAAACATACCTTTAGAGCCGGTAAATAACAGCTCGTCCGTGGCATCCAAGCAGAGCACAGGCTTGGTGTGTCCCTCGGCCATCGCCAAACACTGCAGAGGGGCCGTCCTGCCCCCCTTCAGCCCACCTGTGGGAGTGATTACACCCCTGCACAAAGACAAGCAGTATTTTAAAACACTGTTGTGAAGTGCGGAAGTCTGTGAGGTTAGTGGAAACGAGGATGTCACAACAAAGCCTGTGTTCAAATACAACGTGTGCCATCTGTTCCACATGGATGGACCAAAAAAGCAGAAAAACAATTTTTGCATCAATGTGTGAAAGAACAACAGATTGAGGGACAATAGAAAGAAAGTAAAACAAATCTAAACAGGAAGAAGGTCCAATCCATTAACATAATTACAGGTAAAGTTTGTGCAGCCACTGAACAGTGTTTATATGTAGAGTACGAGAATTAAGACCTGTTCACACCAAAGACGATAACTATAAAGAGAACGATAAGGTCAAAGATCTAAAAATCGTTCTCAACATTAAAGAATAGCAGAGTCCACACCACAGCCCTAATGATAAAGGCAGAGAGAAACGGTAAAGTTAGAATCATGATTTTGTTACGAACGATAAAATCTTTGAGACACGATCTGAATCAATCCTACTATCACAAGCTTGAGAATTTAAATTGGCAGACGTTTGTTCGATTAAAGGAATAGTTCACGCAAAAATGAAAATTCTGTCATCATTATCCACTCAATGGTGACCCAAAACAGTTTGGTTTGGACTGTTTTCAAAATATCTTCCTTTGTGTTCGACAATCATACAGATTTGGAACTACTTGAGGGCGAGTAAATGATGACAAAAAGTTTGGGTGAACTATTTCTTTAATAAACAGATGACATTGTTAGCTGGTGTGGACGTTAATAACCCTATCTTTATAGGTATCGTTCTTAGAAAGAACAGGGCTTTAGCATGTGGGCTGAGCTAACATGCTATGCAATGCTTAAGCTAACTGTATGCTAAGCAAATACATGGAGCTGTTAATTGGCAAGAACCTATGTGAAAAAACAAATATTGATATACAGAATTGGTAATTTACCATTAAGATTTTTAAAACTATGTTTTAAGTGAGGGGTAATGTACAGGCAGCTGGTAGTTATCGCAGGAATAAGCCCCGACAGTGTGATCAGTGTTCATCTTGTATCACGCTGAAAGGCTTATTTTGCGATAACTACCGGCTGCCTGTACATTATCCCGCTTATTACACGGCTACTTGCCACATAAGAAAAAAACTTGAAACATGAATATGAATTTGAAACATTTTATTGGCGTATTTGTTTTAAATTAACATTTTCATTCTTCCGCGAAACGATGTAGTACCACGTGACCAACATTCAACCGTAAGACAATTTATAACATCTACATATGAATATATAACAACGGATGTATTTTTGTTATTTATTGCA
>JAUCMT010000013.1:3214177-3230455 GCA_032357475.1 Enteromius thamalakanensis | reverse complement strand
ATTATTAGAAAAGAACGAACCTGCAAATGTCTCAACTGACCAATCAGAATCAAGCATTCCAGAGAGCCGTGTAATAAAAGTATTTAACAACAAGCATCATAAACCAATTTAGCAGACTTTCGTATTACTTTCTTTTTACTTATTACACAATTAACATAAAAGGTCTTCACAGTTTTACTATAAAGCTCTATTCTTTTTCTGTCGTATTTGTTTTTATTTTATTCATTATATAATTTAAAAATCCCTTGCTACGTGTACTAAATTAAGCTAACAGCACTTGTGTAGCATTGCTCTTTGTTGATTTTGATTGCTTCTGTGGTCCTCATTTGTAAGTCGCTTTAAACAATATCTCTGCTAAGTGTCTAAATGTAAATGTAAATGTAACGTAAACAAATAGAGTAGTCATTAAAAGTTCTTTCCACCAACAGAGCTGCTAGGTGGACTTGATTCAATGGACAGACTGAATTGTTCATGTCCTCTCCTTTGTGAGATCCGGCGGTTGAACCTTGCACACTCCAGGCCCCAATCCTTCGGCCGCTCTCCCTGGAGTTTATCGTCAACGTGCTGATATTTAATTTGATTTATCAGACTCCAGCTGTGTTTTACAGGCCGCCACTCCATCTTCCTCTCTGGACTCCATGGGTCACACAGGATACGGCCATCAGCCAGGCAGACGAACATGAGTGAAAACAATAGAACAGACTCCATATATCGAGCAGGTGCTAATTATGTCCTGCCGTAGTGTACCACTGCCAAGCAGCAGGGGAGCCGATACATGTGATGTTGATGTCACACTGGCTGCAGAGCCAAGCCAAATGCACACTTGAAAGGAAAGCCTGTTCGATTGATGCAAACTGCAGCCAAGTCCTCTGCGAGTTGTGGACTTTGCTTCAGAAGCTTAAATCTGTATTTCAAAGCTGCTCAGTTGGTCACTGCTGACTTTGCAGGGTGGCACAGAAACTGGATCTATTTTAAGACATCTTCAATGTCCATATGTTTTGCAGAAGCATGATCTACTTGGTGCAAGAAACGTTTATCTCTAGTCCCCAAAGGCTGCAGTTGACAAATGTTAAAGGGATAGATCACCCCAAAATCAAAGGGATTAATAATTCACCCTCATATTGTTCCAGACCCTTAAGCCCTTGGTTTATCTTCGGAACACAAATTAAGGCACTTTTGCTAGAATCCAAAGGTTTCTCTCGACCTCTGTAGACTGCGAAGATATTACCACGATCAATGCAGTGAAATGTAGCAAGGACTTCAGTAAAATCATCCATGTGACATCAGGGGTTCAGCTGTAATTTTTCGAAGCTGTGAGAAAATAAGGCATTTCTGCATTTCTGTTCCTTGCATGGTAATATCCTTGCTGTCTATAGAGGGGCAGAGAGCTCTCAGATTTAATCAAAAAATCTTGATTTGTGTTCTGAAGATGAACAAAGGTCTTACAGGTTTAGACGGCATGAGGGTGAGTAATTAATGACAGAATTTTCATTTTTGTGTAAACCTAATCTTTAAGAACCTAGGAAACAAAGGATCATTTCACTCCAGAAATAAAGTTTGTCCTCCATGTCATTCAAGATGTTCTTCGATTTTTCTGCATATAGTGGACCAATGGGTTGAAGGTTCAAAATACAGTTTCAATACAGCTTCAAAGGGCTCTACACAATCCAAGCTGAAGAATAAGTGTCTTGTGTAGTAAAAACTATTGGTCATTTAGTAAAAAACATATACATTTATAATCATATGCTGATCTAATTTCTCTTCCTCTGAAGAAAGAAAGACATGGACATCTTGGGTGAGATGCGGGGCGAGCAATTTATCGATAGTTTTATTTCTGGAGTGAACTAATCCTTTAACTATGACTAATTCTGACATTTTGGAATGTTAGTACAAGATAAATTTGATAAGCGTAATTAAACAAATTAAAAAGCCACCTGGACACGGGTCTTTAGAGTCCCCTACCTCGACCACTGCAGTCCCTAATGGCTAATGCTTATCTTATGTTTAGCATTTATCCTTTGCAGGCCTCTTGTCCCACTCGCCTGGTCCGTAATTCATCTTGAGTTGATATGCACAAGAACACAAAGTAGATAGGACTTGTGCACGTGTGCTGAGGCAGCACAGAATTTGCAAATGATCGACTGAAACTCTCGCACTCAAGCTGGGATGAAAAGAAGCAACCTAGCGTGTCTGAGAATGCAGAGCAACAGAGGGCTTTTTAAACTTATTTATATCCACATAAATTGTTTAAAAGATTCTTTGCAGGAGACAGGAAGCACTTCATTCTCCTAGCAGCCTTATGTGAAAGAGATGGTCCCAATTAGGAACCACAGAGTTTCCCAGAAGCTCCCAAAAGACACTTCAAATCTCTTCTTCACCAGTATGAATGCCATGAAACCGACCGTCAATCATCAAGACCGCAGACAGACAAAGCCGAAGAAGGAAAGGTTGCTCTCAACCATGTTGGGACTTGTGTTATGATGTCACCATTTTGTGGTCTGTCTAATGGCTGACAGGCTTGGCATCACCATCACACAACACCTGTCATGGTTGCTCATATCACATCGGGGAGCGAACAATGTTTCGCCTTGGATGGCATCCAGTAGTTTTTTTTCTGCTTTCCCCCAACAATAGCACAGACAAGCTGGTGTTCAATTGAAAACTGCAATCTTCACATCCATCGTAACAGCACCACAGAGCCAACTGCAAATGGATGTAACGTTTACTGACAGCTGGCAAGCCGAATTTCTGGTCAGATTTATGATGGACTGCTGCCATGGGCTAAATGAGGGTTTCTATCACAGGAGAGATGCGCTAAACACACATGTTGTTTTGATGGAAGAAAGGATTCGTCTATAAACTGCTCCAGAACTTCAGGAAACAAAAATAAAAGTTAAGGTCTCAAGGACTTGCACTTGAGGGACCAAGACAAGTAAAATGACTTTGGGGTTGATCTCTCGTCTCTCGTCTTATTTCGGTCTTGTTTTCCCATGCTCCCACTTGTGCAGAGCAGAGGATGCATTATGTCAGTCATAATAGTAGGGGGTGTTTTCAGCTCATTACTGACCCCTCCTGGAAATGGGAAAAGTCATTTCATTGAGTAAACAGGTGGAAGTAATCTGTCAGAAGAAAAACAAAATCAAACAAAAGTAGGCATTACTTTTCAAAATCCGCCTTCATTTTTGGCATCAATTTCTGCTGCCAAGAAAGCTTTGTACCTCCAGTTGTGCCTGCCAATTAGCCCACATACATTGGCAACCTGGCAGGGCTAAACAAGCTCTCCCTCCCCTAAAAAAAATAATGAGGCTCTTCCCCTTAAGGCTGACAGCGTTCCCGTCCAGCCCGGTCTCGGAAAGCTCCTTCCTGCCGGCCGAGCGAGACGGAAATGAAGCTGGAGTTTGGGATGAAGGGAAATTGGTCTCCAGTGGGCTGAGATCAGCCTCTGTCCAGCTCAGCGCCTGTGAAGTCCTAATGATGGTGGAGCCGTCAAAGCCTCTGCGCGGGCGCAGCCACACGGAGGTGACAGGAAGATGGCTGATTAAAGAGGAAACTGGGACATCCCAGCTCTCTGAGGACAGATGAAACGCGAGCGGCGGCTGTTGGCACATTTGTGCTCTCTAAAGTGAGAGGAACTCTGGGGAGGGCCGGTGAACAGGAACTGATGGTGATCGGGTTCCGGGCTAATACTGTATGAGGAGTTTAACATAAGTATCTACAAAGTAGTTTAAGTGTGTGCGAATAAAGCATATAAGTGAAGCTCTGTTTGCCTATTGTTATCATTCTAAAATTGTATATGCAACTAGTTTTTACCAACATTATTATCCTTGGTGTTTGTTAATCAAGTTGAAATTAGACACCCCAACTTCCTTTTCTTTTAGCCGCCTTTATTGCCCACCAGGCAAAACGGTTCGCAGTTGGAAGTTAGTAATAGTGATGTTTGCCTTGGCACGCTTCAATATTGAACACCGCATAATTTCGCCACACCGTCATTTGAGCCGATAAGTAAGGAGCAAGAAAAGTGTTAATGAGTTATTAAGTAAAATGCTCACCATTTTATTCCTCAATTAGTGTTGATCAAACAAATTCACTCAATACAGGTGTAGTGCCATGCTGTGCGATGAACATTACTGCCATAAACCAAAAATCACTCTATACACACTCCACATGCAAGCCCTGCAGTACTAAAAATGCATGAAAAAGAAAACTCCATTTCACACAAGTGTAAAAAACCAAAGCATTACAACAAATGTCAACAGCAAATTAGAAAGAAAAAACAAAATAGAATTGATGTTCTAAAAATAACACCTTCATGCAGCACATAACCAATGAGGAGTGAGCTCACGGTTCTGGACCCTTCCACTGGGTTGAAAGCAAAGAAATCTGATGCTCAGAGAAAAACATGGAGTGTGAAAAGGGGGAAGTGGAGATGGGGAGAGTCCTGTTACCTCTTGTCCAAGTCTCCTCAGCAGAGAAGATGAGGATGAGGAGGTCAGGATATGGAGTTTATGTACTTTTCATGGATAAACGAAGGGGTAGTTGTTATGAATGAACCTTATCTGAACATTCCCATAGCGGGATTTAGAGCAGACCGCTGTGGTTCAGAGAATAAAAGCCTTCCCTACTGACTCACTCAGCTTTACGCTGATCAAAGAGGGTGCTGGGCTAAAAAAAAAAACTGCCCTGTTACATTGGCTTCAGATAAGACAATTTAGCCGAAATACTAAGACATCATAGCATGAAGTTTATCATCATGCTGTTTTGTTTCATTCAGGGATAGCTTATCACCAGTGGCTTACTTGGTGAACAAGTTAAGCCAGCTGTCTGTGATTCCTCCCTTAAACAGATTTGTCTCTCAAAGGAAATTTGGGGCTGAGTAGTTCCAAGCACTCCATGTTCCATCATAGAGCCATTAAGCTTCTAATGGTTTAACAAGAGCAACTCGAAAGAAACGAAAAAATGCAATCGTGCTGTCAGGATAATGGGTTGCAGAGAAATCACAGTGTCGCTATATTGGATAAGAAAAGAATATTGAGCAACATACAAAATTGAACCTTTGGGGTTTGTCTGAACCAATTTTTTGGAGTCTTTACAACAGAGGCCAGGGGAAACTTGTGAAAAAAACGTATTCGATTACTGGTAGTTCAAAGGACAAAAGATAAAACTATATAAGTTTGGATCGGCATCTTACTAGCCAATTTTCCAGTCGATTTTCATTTATAAGCGTCATTTACATCGTTGCTGAAGAGTCAAAAGACAGGGAGTCTCTCAGCAGGTGGGTGTTAATCCCAAGTTAAAAGCCTAAAAATATTGTTCAGTTGGTGAGGATGATTCTCACGCCTTTGGGAATGACTACTGAAGTTCTACTGTGTCAGATTAGAAAAGTTTGATCATTTGTGACGAGGAAACAGAGAAAATTTTTTAAAAAGAAGTTGTCAGAAGGCATGGAGATTTTGGTGTGACACTACAGACCAAAATCGTTTTAAGTTGGCTAGTGAGATGACACCTTTTGATCCCAGTACAGAGCTGTTGCAAGGCTCAAATAGGGCTTTTAATAAGGCTTTCCAAACTGCTAGCCAGGAAATGATCATTTAAACGATTTTGTGACATTTAAGCAAGTACGTTCAGATCAAAAGTTGTACTTCGATATTTGTTTCCTTCCTCTGAACCCTCAAGATCAGTAAAGCTATTCAAAACAAGTCCATCCATAAGGTTCATTCAATTCTCACAGAGCTCACAGCACAGGACGCAAATGGAAAGGGTGCATGCATGCTCCCACCATGACCACACCTGGTGGGGGCGTGGCCCGGCGGGGCTACCAGGCAACAGGAAACAGAATGACAGACAGAGATCTCTACCTGAGCACCTCCGAGAGAGAGGAGTCGCTGTCATCCGACCTATAGGGCAAAACGGCAGTTGGGTTAGGGGAAGGCGGGAAGAGTCAGTAGAACACAGAGAGGGGAGGGGGAGCCTTTCAGGAAGCAGGCGGGAGCAGAGGGTGGGGCTGGAGCAAAGGGGGAGGAGTTAGCAGGAAGGTAATGCAAAGTTCATCGAGTGGGGTTACTGGTATAAGACTCAATGTTAACAGGAAGAGCCCACTCCACACCTGAGCTCTGATCCATAATTAGAAGCCTCACAGTGATGTATTCTCAGAGCTTGTGTTGTTGTAATAGATGTACATCTGCACATCTCAATTCACTCTGCTATTTAATCTGAGCTATTTTTATAGTGAATATCAACGAAACAAAACATGGCAGTGTTTTAGTGAGATGTATTATCAATACTGTTTTTTTTTTTTAATTTGGGCAGCATCTCTATTGAAACACTATAGCGCTCTATGCTAAACGGCTTTCGCTATTTACAGACATACAGTAATATAAGCTACAAGTACATGAGATTCAAACCCACATGTGCTAGTCATCACTCACACATTATACTAAGTGCTTTTATGTGAAACTGGATGATTGCTGATGTGCAGAGAATAAAACATGAATGGTTCTCAAACTTAAGTGGTTTCCTTTCATCAACAGATATTGTATTGAAAATATTTTTGGGGGAACGATTCCTTTAATGCACAACAGCATAGACTTAAGACTTTTGTGATTTAAGACTAAAATGTCAAACTAACCATGTCTGTGCAGATTTACTTTAACTATAACATATATATTAAAATGATCAAAAAAGTGACAGAATATTACAAAATATTTATATTTCATAAATTCATGCTGTTCTTTCAAAACTTCTATTAATCACAGATTTTTTTTAAAGTAGCACACTAACAATAAGCATCTCATATTACAATAGCTATGTTTCCATCCACCTATTTCTATGTGCATTTTGGAATATCGAGAAAAACAACAACAAAGAAAACAAGATTTCGCAAAATGCGCATAAATTCTAAAAAGGCTCATCAAAAAACATATGCGCACATGTGAGTAGGATCAACTTTTTATCCGATTTTAAAAAATGCACATAAACAACGATGTAAACACATTTACCGAATAAATTCCTCCATGCGCATAGAAAAAAATCCTGTGTCTTTGTGCTATGAGACCTGATAAGTTCACATCTCCTTCACACATTCTGAAAAAGATGAGCAAAGTCTGCCAACTAAGAATCTCTGTATAATTTCAGTCTTACACAACTGCGTTCCCAAACAGCAGCATCCTCCTTCAAAAGCAATGACAGCATTTATTGTGTTTAAGTAGGCTAATAATATATAAAAAAATATTATATTCAGTGCCTTGTCCTATATTCTTTATATTTAGTGCCACAGTTTACCAGAAAGTGACATATGTGACCCTGGACCACAAAACCAGTCATAACTGATCATATGAAAGCTCAATAAATAAGCTTTCTGTTGATACATGGTTTGTTAGGATAGGACAATATTTGGCCGAGATACATCTATTGAAAATCTGGAATCGGAGGGTGCAAAAAAATCTAAATACTGTGCAAATCACCTTTAAAGTTGTCATCTTATCAATGCAACTTACTAATCAAAAATGACATTTTGATATGTTTACAGTAGGAATTTTACAAAAAATCGTCATGGAACATGATCTTTACTTCATTTCCTAATGATTTTTGGCATAAAAAAAAAAAATCAATAATTTTGACCCATGCAATGTATTTTTGGATATTGCTACAAATAAACCCCAGCGATTTAAGACTGGTTTTGTGGTCCAGGGTCGCATATGTTTTATGCGATATACCAGTTTTGTACATTAATTTGAATCTTTGGATGGAAACATAGCTAATGATTGGAATGGAGTAACAGCTGTTGAAAATTCAACTCTGCATCTTAAATGTATATAAACATAGAAAACCGTTATTTTCTATTGGACAGATTCACTGGTTGGAGAAAAACAATACAAACCCCAGGCAGTGCCTCGATCGCATTTGATTGGCTGAAATGTAAATGAAGTGTCACGCTACTTTAAAACACAGACTCAGTCAGACTAAAAGCAAAGAAACCTCTGACATGCGCGCACGCTTATTTGAGAAACAGATTAATGAGAGTGTGACCAATTGACAGGACACTTTGATTTGCTGACACCAACACTGATTTGAATGTTGATGAAGGTCTATTAATATTGGCCTGCATGAATGTCTTGTGTCTGCTGTCCGGTTTTGTTATTCTATGCTAACCCGAGCAAAGACTTAAAGGCTGTCAGGATTCCAGTTTAATCAAGTCAGTGCCGCCCATTAGGGACCACTCAGTAATCAAGTGGAGAAGTGTCTCATGGGCTAAAATAATTAAGATCACGCTATAGCGTATATACACGAGCATTGTGACTGACATGCACATTAACAGGTGAGATTATTCATGTAAAGAAGCACCAATATACATCAGAAAAGGTTTAAGTTCTAAAAAAGGAAGTGTTAAAGGAGGAAGTTTATTAGCCCTGCATAACTGTCAACGGTCATTTTCATAAGATGATCAGTGATGTTACATCTTTAAAAATGTAACTAGGGTGTTGCGATGTGGTTGCTAAGATGTTCAGAGTGGTTGTTGTTATGTTGCTATGCAATTGCTAGTCCAGAAAGCCTGTTATTCTGGTTTCTAAATTCTGTATGAGCACTCCAACATAAGTGTACCCGATAAAGGCATCCACTGACCCAATAGTGTCATCTTTTTTTTTTTACATTCAATACTATATTTGTAGACAATTCAAAGAGTTTTAAGAGTTTTTTATTACTTTTATACTGGTATCTAATGGGTATTTTATCAGTTGATCGTCAAATTTAGACACACCTGAATGAGTATTTCTTCAATATTCCTCAGTATTCGGACTTGTTAAATTGTTAATTATCATACTAAAAATATTATTAATACTATATACCACTTACCAAACCCCTTTCAATATACTTTACAGAGCAACCAGAGCAGTCAGACTCATCCAGCGTGTTCTGACTTTTATTTTGAAATACTGATGCACATGTAAAATCATGAAACCAATCAGTAAAAACCTTCATTCAATTTTAAGACAATAATTCAAACATCTTTTATATAAAGCCTTTGAGGAAAAAGGTCTAAATGTTGGATTCTGCTGCAAATACTGGTGTTCATATAGTGTAGTGTAAAACTCTGGTACTGCGCACACATCATATCTTAACATTAGCTTTTTTTTTTTACCTCAAATTTGGAATAACTTATTAAATTCTGGTACTCTGGCAGTTTCAGAGGTCAACATGTTTATACAATTTATGCAAAATTATTTTACATTTTATGCTTTCAGAAACTTTTTTAGGAAATATTTTTCCACTTCCGCAATAATCTTTGCAACCGAGTGTCTTCTTTAAAAAGACACCAAACTTCAGTGTGTGCTTCAAAGCATTTAAGAATTAAAACCAAGTATGAAAATGTAATTTCCAGGTCAGTTCCCATGCTCAAAAAGTGAGTTCGCAATATTTGAGGCATCACATACACTCACAATTAATGCCGGAAGAGTTGCACCATCAGGGGTTTGTTCAAATCTCTAATTCTAAGTATGGGCTACAGTAATAATGATGCTTGCCTTAGCAAATAGTGCTAATTATGGTAATTTAACACAGAACACAAAATTACTGTGCTAAAGGTGGTTGTATGACTTCGAACAGGATAGACAGCCAACCGAATGCTGTAAACAAACTATGGAGATACTGCGGCCTGGTAGAAATTACATTAAGAGAAATCTACAGTCTGCTACCATATGTGTCCTATCCCACATTCACACACACACACACAGGGGAATGCAATATTCGAGGGGTTGGAGAAATAATGAGATAAATCCCTGACAGGCGCATCAAATGACCAATTTAGTTCTCTATGGCAATATCAGACACTGCTGATTCAATTATGGAAGGAAAGTGCAAACAAAACCCATCTTCAGAGGGTGGAATAATTGGTTATTCTACCCTAATGTGCCCACTTGTGGTGTTATAATGAGAATTCACAGGAGCCGAAGAACTGACAGTAGCTTCTTCTGTCGGCTTTGAGTTATACTAACCATTCAACTGCAATTAGAGATCGATACCGCCTGCGGCACACATAGGGTTAACGCTGAGGTACTGAACTAGTGGATTAAAATACTGTAATGAAGCACTCGGAGTAATCCGACAGAAATCATAGTCATTTACTGATTGATGAAGGAGAAAAAAACTAGCTGGGTGGAAAAGGAAAGCAATTAAATAAATCTGGAGAACATGTGGGCTTATGCAAAATCCCATGCTCAGGTATGACCAGGAATTAGAGTCAAAATTTTTTAAAATCAGGATAATAAATAGTTCATGCTCTGTGTGTAACTCACTTGTCGAGCGCTGAGCCCTGACTCTGGTTACTTGTCAGCCGGGAAAAGACGTTGCGGTCGTTGCGTGTTCGAAGAGGAGGGGATGAAGGAGGGGTGTAGCCTATTTCTGGACTTCTGACATTAAAAAAAGAAAATCAATACACATATAATAAATACATAAAATAACAGTATACTGAAACCTAACATTTCAAAAACATTAACAGCTAACCTATACATTACTTTACCATTAAGTATTAACTGCATCTAAAATAAAAGTTTTTGTACTGTATTGTATATGTACTGTGTATATTATATATATATATATATATACACATTTATATTCTTTTACATTATAATTACACATTTTTCTTAAATATATATAAATATGAAATTACAGTATGTAATACAAAAACCTATTTCCAATGGGAATAATCATGATATGTAAACATCCATCTATGGACCATTTCCCTTTATTTCCCTTTACAGATTTATACTATATATTTTAGATTGCAAAATAAATACATTTGTTTTTAAATTGTCATTTTACAAAACCTTTTTTTCTAAGAAAACATCTTTAGACACATAAAGCAGAATATGTATCTTTATTACTGTACTATTGATAAATTGATTCAATGACTTACTGACTGACTCATTCATTCGGTTATTGTTTATATGTAAGCTAAAGCGACATTAAGACACCACACAAAGATTCAACAAATAAAGTACACATCCTTTCACATCAACACTAATACTAAAAAATGCGCCTGTCTACCAAATAAAAGGAGGATGACTAGTATTAGTTTTGCGATTTTTGTAGTATGTCTTTAGGAAGAGTAATGAAACTGTTACAAATTTAAACCTTAACTAGAATCATTATTAGGCAGAAGTTACCTATATGGCTGGCCTCGGTCGTATGACTGCCTCCTTGTTAAGGGAGAGGTGTCAGATCCTCTGGATTGCCTTGGGCTGAAACATCAGCATACAAATTGTGTTACGTTCAAAATAACTGAATAACTGCAAGGAGACAGAATCCAGAATTCTGATCACACCCTGATCCCGTATAATCCCAAAATAATGTCTTTCAGGGTTTTGCCTGATACTTCCACTCACAAAGTGTGTCCTCTGACAGGCAGGCTGATGGTTCGAGACACCAGATCTCTGGAATAGACGTCTCTGAGGACCAGGCCGTTCTCATGGATCTCTGACAGAGAAGCCAGGGACTTAGTGATGCTCTTGGAGGAGAGGTCCAGGATCGGGCCTAAGTACTCCGCCGACACTGCCTTCATTTGTGCAGACAGTCGAGGCTCAACCTGTGAGAGGATATATTTTACAACACCACACTGCCATCTGCTGGTTATAACACACAGAACAGAAAAGAAGTGCTGCTCTCCAATGCTTGTGAGCTCATTCAACACAGTGGCATCATAAAATACCGCTTGAGACACAATATTTTAAATTGTACCTTCATCTTAAAGTCATCTTGACTCGCAGATAACTTCATCTGGGAAAAACTGTCGCAGGAAGTTGAACAGTGAAGTTTACGTTTAGATTTGATTGATTACAGTACTTCTTGATAATCATCTGTAAGAATGTATTCATACCCGCCCTCTGATGCCTGACTGAACTCAGACGCATCCTCATCTGTGCTCGCGTAGCCATTCTCTGAGGAATATACAAACAAAATGAAGAATTAACAGCATAATTACAAACAAAGCTGCAAGCAGAGATTGCCAGTCTTCAAGCGTGTTAAAGGCATGTAAGCAAATGCAAAAAAGGCATTACGTATAGTATTATTTAGCAAGAATGCATTCATTAAATACAGCATTTTTGGTAATTCCGGGTAATTTAACCAAAGAAGTGTTATAGCGCCACCTACAGCACAATCTTCATACAAGTTGACATGCATCTTTAGAAAGTCCTCCTAGTTTCATGAAGTTTTCAGTTTTAGTTTGGGATTTATAAGCATTTGGGTATATTTGGCCAGGCCCGTTTTCTAAACAACCCTGCAAAAGTAGCTTTTGTACATAAACGTACACAGTTAGCAGTGATTCTTGAGGGAAAAGTTGTTCAGGATGAGGAGGCATATGATCATATGTGTGCGTGTTTGCAAAGTCACACAATATACAGTCGTTTAGACACTCTAGCCCCAGTGGCTGATTTCTTTCACGTTTCTCACAGACCTTTACGGCCGAGAGTTTAGTTCTGATCAGCCTCTGTCTAACAGGTGCTCCAACTTCACTGGCTAGTTAATGAGTAGTTATTGAAGTTTATGTACTATTATCACAGCACACACTGGTTAGATGACACAATTTTTTATATATGACCTCAGATCGAGATCTTAAGTTTGCGTATCGTAAGTTTGACTTATCTTATTCCGTTGAAGAGCTAGCTAATATTAATATTATAGATAAAATTAATATTCACATGCATAGAGGATTTACCATGTGTTTTAATCATCTCCAATGATGAGACGTTTGAGACAACAAGTGCTTTAAGCGTTATAATGAACTTTTGATATAATTTCAAAAGGAAATAGACAGTACATAAACTGAATAGAGATAGTGTTAGATGGTCATGTGTAGAATGCATTGGGCAGGTCGTTCCACCAGCAGCCAGGGTATAGATATACTCCTGAGTTATTGCTCACCTTGCTGGACATTGTGGATAAGAGCTTGGAGCTCAGGGATACACTCTGCCTTTTCTCTGAGAGCATCCAGGATCATGTGATTCTGGGACGAGCCAATCACATCCGTCTGTCGCAGCTGACCCTCCAGCAGCCGAATTTGAGCCTCTTTTTGAGCAACTTGTAACCCCTAATATACACAAACACACATCTAGAAGTTTTAAATATTTAAATATATTTAATATATATTAATATTTAAAACACACACATATAAATATATATATATATATATATATTTTTTTTTTTTTTCTCTTCTGCTAACCAAGGCTGCATTTATTTGATAAAAAACAATAAATAATATTTTATTAAGTATTTCAATTTACCAAATACTTTTATCAAAAAAAATGTTTTATGTGATTTAAAGCTGAATTTTCAGCATAACATAATGCTTCAGAAATAAGTCCAATAATAAACTACTTTATTAGTTAGAGTTTAGTTACAATTTTTGTAAAAACCATGATGATACAATTCTTTACGGTGTTTGATGAATAGAAATAAATTACATTTGAAATATAAATCTTTTGTAACATCATGTCTTCACTGTCACTGTTTATTTCTTTAAAAAAGCCTGGACTTGCCTTATCAATAGAGGCTTTGAGGAAGTAGTCCAGGAGAGCGCGAGCTTCAGCCAGCGAGCAGGAACTGATGACCACAGAGGTGTCCACGGAGTCCAGCTCATCCTAAAACAGACACACGATTTGATCCATATTAAACTACACACAACAAGCAAGCAGTGATTTCTGAAACGTTGCATACTTTGGTCTCCTCGATCTGTACGATGGTGGCCTGGCAGTCTGACAGACTGTCGCTGATGTAGTCGATGTTAGCGTTGAGAACCTCAACCTCCTCGTTCATCTCCTGCAGAAGCCTCTCCTCCTCATCCTCTCCGAAGCCCTCGTTCAGTAACTTTTCTCTCTTGCGCAACAGCGCCTCCTGCTGCATGGACAACTCCTCGCGTTTCTGGAAGTAAGGGACATTTGATCAAGCAGAGAGTTCTTTGGCGCTGAACGGTTACATTGCTAACCACACGAATCATTGATTCACGCAGCAATCATACAACAAACATGCACAGTTTCAGAAGATCACAGAGACTGGTAACACTTAGAATGCATAATGAGGAGTAAAAGAAAAATACATGCAAAAATCACCTTAATGAGGCGATCCATATCAGCCTCCACATTAGTGATGGTCATTCTCTGCATCACAATGTCCATGATCCTCCTCTCCAGAGACTGCCACTTCTGACGGGCTGTCTTTGAAAAACTTGTGCTCGCACTCTTTCGCTGGAACTTCTTTCTGCTACTAAAAATACACAATGTATAGCCTACAGTTCATATTGTAATGTGATGATGAAAGTCACCTCCTAGACCTAAGAGTAACCTTACAATATCACAGATTAACCTTTAAAATATGCCTTTCTGACAGAAAAAAAATAAATACTGTAATGATTTAAGGCAGGATTGAGATGCTGAGATTTGTATGGAGTGATATAAATTGCTATTATTATTATTATTTTGAAGGCTGTATAAAAATGATGTATTTATATTTTAATTAGATATATCACAATATCACTGTTTTTTGTGGGGTCACCGGTGTAGGCATCACTGACCTGGCCAGGTTCGCTCCAGTCCCGTGGCTCTCGTTCTCTCCCAGGAACCCATTGAGTTTGGTGTTCCACTGGCGTATGATGCTGGACACCGAGCGAGTGGACTCGTGCTCGGAGGAGGTTGTTGTGGTGCTGGCTGACAGCTCTGCTCCAGAGTCCACACTGGTCAGTCTGCGGGTCACACGTCCGGCCACACGCTCTGACATGGGCTTGGTCAGCCGCCTCAGCGCCGTCACCTCCTGAGTCTTCCTCCGCAACACCATCTCCTGCTGACGCTTCTGGGACTCCAAAGCTCGGATCTGATACTAACAGAGCACAGAGAGACGGAGTAATGAATGCTTCAAATGAAAATTCTGTCAGTAATTACAGTTCCAGCCCATGACCTTCGTTCATCTTCAGAGATCACTGACCCTCCATAGACAGCAACACAACTAAATCAGTAAGTTGAGTGACTGATGTACCATGGACTGTGTTACTGATGTATTTACTATGTTTCTGGACCTGGAACATTTTGTCATTTTGGTGTGAACTAAGCCTTTAATAACTATGATAAACATGGTTACTCAGGCAAACCTCTTGTCGCCGCTGCTCTTTCTTCAGTTGTGCGATTTCTCGGTTTCTCTTGGCATCAATCATCCTCCTCCGCTGCTGCTCCTCCTTCATCTGCTTCATCAGCGCCACCTATGGTTGAGAAGAATATCAAGCACTGTGAGAAACTACCAAGATGCAGCGGTGGCTATCAGTAAAAAGAGTAGTGCTGTGTCTCAATCACATGATGTGAACATTAGACATGCAGTGTGCAATATTCAAATTAATCTTTACATACCATTAAACCTATAAAATAAAATAAAATAATATTAGGTTATTTTTTTAATTGCATTTATTATTAAATAAGTCAAAATAGAGGTATTAACAAGCAAGTGCTGCATTATGGGATAAGCTTTTTTTTCTATAGCGTGTTTTACAAATGATATCCGGGTGCTGTACACTACCAATCAACAATAAACAGCAATATTGGGAAAAGCTATTATAATTTAAAACGTAACTTACCATATGCAATTTATGATGCAAAGCTGTATTTGTAGCTTCCATTATTATTGTCACATGATCCTTCAAACATCTTATTATTTTTAAGCTCTTATGTTTATCAATGTTGAAAACAGCTACTTAATATTTTTGTGGAAATCATCATGCTTTTTTCAGAGCTATTTCATAAAAGAACATTTAAAGGAACAGCGCTTATTTTAAATAATCTTTTTTGTAACAATACAAATGTCTGACACCCTTGATTGATTTAATGCATCCTTACTGTAGGAATGAATCTCTTGCAAAAGACTAAAACTTATTAGAAAAGATATTATTTTTATTAATATTGTTTTTATACATGTCTATATATGCATAGTTTATTCATTTATTCTGTTTAATAATTTGAGTTATTTCAGTACATTAAACTAAATTACACTGAGAAATGGTGCAACTAGCTGAAATAAAGTTTTTGCGTTTTTATTCAAATTATGACTTTATTGTTATGGTGTTTTGTTGTTGTTTATAGGTTTTAGTTAGTTAGTTTTTCTTAGCTAAAAAAATCCTGCTCCAAACATTCGAACATTAATCTATGTGTGTAGTATGGAATGATATTGACTCAAAATGATTAATAGACGCACGCACAATTATCCATGCGCTACATACATTTAATGCATGCGTCTTATTACAAACACACA
>JAUCMT010000013.1:3161289-3178206 GCA_032357475.1 Enteromius thamalakanensis | reverse complement strand
ATATACACACAAAAACATGTGCTTATTCTCACCCTTCTCTGGACTTTCACCGAATCCAGGCAGCACATATCCATTTTGGTCCTCTTCTCCTTGAGTGCCTGTGGAGGTTGTTTCCTGAGGTCCTGACAGGCTGTCCCGCTGTGACATGTAAGCGCTGTCCTCACGGTGTGTGACCCTCCTCATGCCAACCATCGAGAAGTCCTCGTTTATTTCTAGCTCCACCGCACCATGTCCCTCCGAGCTCTCAGAAACAGTGCATCCAGAGTCGAGACGGGATCGAGAGGCCCATCCCATCTACAGCAATATGAGGTGGACAGTATACTGATTACAAGTTGCATATTGGGCATATGCTCTTAGATCTGTGCATTACTCCTTCAATGTTCGTTCTTAAAGCATCAAATGTAGTTTTTATGTGGACGTATGATTGAAACCTCACCTGCGCTGAGCTCTCCAGACCAGGTGTCATTGGTAGATATCCAGCAACGTTGGATGGAGTCACACTTGACTGGTGTAACAATAAAAAGAAAAGCGTCAAAAAGATATGTTGCTTATAAATTCATTATTGATAGTCTCCACAAATCATCTGAGAATATCAAATAAGACAACTTTCAATGTAAAGTGAATGTAAAATGCACACTAAGTGAACATATAAGAAGCTTCTTTTAATTAATTATACACAAAATGTAACCAACCCCAAATTTTTTAATAGTGAATGATGTGTATTTTAAGATATCTATTCGTCTATTTTTAAACATTCACGTAATAATTCTGATCAATGTTGTAAAACACACCCGATGTGAATCTATGCGCAATCGAGAGAAGCTCCTAGATGGCGTTATGTAGCGTGGCATGTCTGTGGTATCTTCCAAGACTTCATCTTCCTGGTCCTCCAGCGCCACCCCTAGGATGTCCATCTCAGTTCCTCTCTGATGGGACTCTTCTGAGGCCGGGTCAGGAGCTCTGTACTCCTCCTAGTGGTGGAGAACCAATCAGCAACAATCCTCAAACCAGTTCCACAACAGTAAACGATGAGGTACTCCTTCAGTTTGACTTACTTTGATGACGAGATACCGGGAGGGGTCCCTGGCCATTCGGGTGAACTCATTGGCTAGCTCTTTAAAAGTTGGCCGAACATTTTCATCAATCATCCAACCTGTCAAAATAAGCCAATAATTGTTTCTTTTGTCAAATCCATTAAAAATAAATAATATGTTAAAAGTGAAAATAAAAATAAATGCTGTAAGTGAACATGTGCATTAATGTACCATCGCAACTAACTAAAATAAAACATATAAAACAAAACATAAAATAAAAACAGCAAAATTACTAAAACTTGAAAACTGAACTTACTAAATATTTGGTTATAAACATTCATTTTAAATATCCCACTTAAACACAGCAAAAAAAAAGTAATATCTGATATGGTATGTTTTGCAACCCTAATTTTGATTAGCTAATTTTTCATGCTAACATATGGCAGAAAGTAAATATGTTGAGCGTCTTCGTAGATGATAGGTGAGATGGGTCCAGAAACACATTGCCACTTTGCATTATGGGTTATATAAAGACTCGACTCACATTTGACCATGACCATGTAGACATCGATGGTGCAGATCTGAGGTTGAGAGAGGCGTTCCCCTTTCTCTAACAGATCAGGCACTTCTTGTGGTCGCATAGCAGAGTAAGGCTCCGCCCCGTATGACATCATTTCCCAGACTGTCACACCTACAGATAAAGTGACCTCTCATTGAATCACCAGATCCCAAGTGCAGTATTTTACAGAATCGGTTTATTGTGTGAAACACAGACTCACCATAGCTCCATACGTCACTCTGGTGTGTGTATCTGCGGAACAAAATGCTTTCCAGGGCCATCCACTTAATCGGCGTCTAGAAATGATAAACAGGGGAAAAATTCAGAGGCATGGTGTAGTGATACTGCTTTGAATGAAGTAGCAGTGCATTTACACAATCAAATGTTTTGGGGAAAAAAGTCTCTTTAAGGCTCAACAAAGCTTTATTTGTTTCATTAAAAATAGAGATTAAAAACATTGAAAAATCTTTATTATTAAAAACAAGTTAAAGTAAGTCTGCTTTACTGTACCTTAATTTCATTGAAGAAGTATTTCTTGTCATCAGGGTAGAGGAGGTCAGCGATCCCATAATCGGCGATTTGAACCATAAAGTCACTCTTGAGCAGGATGTTACGGGCAGCCAGGTTCCTGTGGACCATTCGCTGCTCCTCTAGGTAGTACATGCCCTGGGAGGGAGCGAACGATGAAAGACTTTAGCTGTTTAAGTGGGCCTGATATGATCCGAATAACTTGAAATGCACTTTGTGTCCCTCTCACCTTAGCAATCTGCACACACCAGTTAAGCAGTCTCTGAGGGTTGAGGCTCTCTCTGCGCTGCCGGATGTGCTCCAGCAAAGAGCCCTGAGGGCTGAGCTGAGTGACCAGCTGCAGACTGGGCCCGGGACAGATGCCTAAGAGCCGGACTATATATGGGTGGTCCAGACTCCCCATAGCCAACATATGCTGCAGGACAGAGAGAAAACATTCACAAATCATTCACAATTATAAAAAATAAATAAATAAATAATATTTTAAATAAAATAAAATAAAATAAAATAAAATAAAATAAAATAAAATAAAATAAAATAAAATAAAATAAAATAAATAAAATAAAATAAAATAAAATAAAATAAAATAAAATAAAATAAAATAAAATAAATAAAAAATAAATAAATATATATATAAATAAATAAATATATATATATAAATAAATAAATATATATATAAATAAATAAATATATATATAAATAAATAAATATATATATAAATAAATAAATATACATATATAAAAATCAGATTGACAGCGCTCAAATGTTAGCAGGAATTTAGCATTTTCAAATGTCCGTAGCAGTACAACACTAATACAAAGAGGTCATTTCTGCATACTTTGCAACTAGACTTTTAACAGATTCTTCTTCACATTGTGGTTTTTTTTTTGTCACTGACCTAGTGATCACCCCCACCATGACACCTCTGGGGATGCCAAGGATCTTAAAAAGCCCCAAACCCCTTTACCCTGAAGTCCAGGAGGAAGCTATTCTCATAAACGAGGCAATTACGAGTCTAGTTCCCAGGAGCCTCAACTATTAACACGATCCCCCACAAACCCCTGCATTCTCAGCCAGCCCCTGGAGAAAAGACCAAGCCATGTCATTAGGAAGCAGACTGGACACATGAACAGATCATGCGTTTCTCAAACTACCAAATGCAGGCACTTATCTCTTCCAAAAATATTTCTAAAAACAGCTAGATATGATAGAACCCAGCCATAAATATGAAATCATCTGACACGTTATCTCAAGACCCCGAAGGCATTCCTAAAACACCCCTCCAACTACAGACAGCCTGCCGCCACAGTATGGATAACCTTCCTTCATCAGGCAAGAAAATCATCAACGGAACAAATTTTTACTTTGTGTCTAATTATAACAGGGCTGTTGAGTCAACACTCCTGGAGAACGTCTCACAAGTCTTCACCAGAAGGGTGGAGGCAAGGAAAGATGGCCTGCAGATGACAAACACCCATGAGACGACACACACAATACAGATGCAACCTCCCACCCACAGAGGCACAAACATAATCAGTCTCTCAACTACAGGCTTTGATGGTGATTAAGAGGAAATGAGGTAGAAAAAGGGTCAACTCATGAGAAGCGAAGCTGAGCTTGCTACATTGAGGTCACATATTCTCACTATGGCAAGGACATTTTGTCTCTTAGTAATCATAGGGAAGTACTTCATTTCCCAAATGACAGCAATGACATTTACTGTAAATGCAGAACAGTACATAATCACTCGCAACACTGTAAAATAATCTACCGGTGGGGAATTCATCCTGAAAGAGCTTCTGAATTCTCATCTTGTGTGTTGTTAAAGTGGGCATCAGGGAAGATTCGGATTGGCTGATATGTGACTCTGAACCACTAAACCTGTCTTAAGTCACTGGGGTATATCTGTAGCAATAGCCAAAAATACACTGTATGGGTCAAAAATATTGATTTTGCTTTTATGCCAAAAATCATTAGGATCATGTTCGTGTAAAATTCCCTACCATAATTGCAATAAAACTTTGATTAGTAATATGCATTGCTACGAACTTCATTTGGACCACTTTAAAGGGGATTTTCTCAGTATTTAGATTTTTTCTAAAGGTGTTTTATCCAGGGTGACATGTCCTCAGTGTCTCATTGTTCCAGCCCAATCACATCTGCCTGCTCTTATGCAAAAATGGACTGCCAATTATGAAATAAAGGGCATTTTGAGGATTTCACTGCTTCTTAGTTTTGACTTCATACAAAAACGTTTTGCTCCCCAAAAACATCTCCTCAAACACCTAGAAAAGGCAATAACACACAAGCAAAAGCTATATTACTGTAAATTACACAACTTCAGCCCAGATCTGCCATTCCAAAGTTTCACCATCAATTCATTTAGTTATATAGCATGTTGGATATCTTCAGTCAACTTTAGAGGAAAAACTGCATCCAAATGTGCTTGGTTCAGTTTTTTTGCCACTTGTCACGATGTAACAGAAGCAGCAACAGATCATTTACATATAGACATCAATAAACCGAAAGCAAGTCTCTAATGAATGCCATAAAATTACATGCCTACATCAATTGGAAATGCTTAATACTGCCAATAATTGCCAGAACAAGATTAGCATCTTCTTTGCCCTAAGTGTGCGTTTTCATTTCACACACTTTAAGCTCTTTTATGTTCCAAATGTAATCGGATTAGTCCAACAAATCATTCAGTATGTAATTTGTACCGAATGTGTGTGCCGTTACACAGTTTACTTTACATAACAAAAATAATATTAATGGGTGACTTATGCTCTGTTTACAGTTAACCTAGTACAAAACAAATGCCAGACATGAGAAAGGGATGGGGTTTATGCAGAAATGATTGGAGACGTTCAAGGGAAGTCATGTCATTGGAAGATTGAGTTTTGATTCTCCAATAAATGAAGGAATCACAATCAGTGAAACTTTGTAAAGTTCTACTTCACGCCAACTTGAACTAGATTTGAATTAGGTTTATAGATTTTGAAGGAGTCTAATGAGTCTTTTCAAATCATGACCACAATCGTACATAAGCAGCAGTCACTGAGTCCCAGCAGTTTTTCTGGCATCCATCCACTACCTCATTCTTTCTCGTTCTGTAATACGGTTCAAGCCGAGCCCCAGGATTGAGCCTCGTTCAAGGACAGCAAGCCAAGTTCATTTACCATCAACCACTAATACTGTATGGGCAGGCCAACTGAAGGAAGTCACTTGGTGCGTGATTGATGCAGGCTCCAAATTTTTGCCCTCAGACTATAAATCCATCTAGTCAGTTTGATATTTTGAGCCAACTTTCGAGGAAAGACCACATACAATTGTGCTTGAGCCCCAACAACAACAGCAGTAGCCAAGCGCAACCTAAACTTGATATTCTAGAATGCTATTAAGTGTTACAATCCTTTATTAACAAGAAACTTTTTCTGACATTTCCAGCTGTTGCCCCAAATTACGCTGAACTAAACCTTTAAGGAATATCAATCCGGTCCTGCGTTGCAAGCACTGGAGCTAGATCCTGCCGGGATGTTTAGATAAACTATAGCTTTAAATAACATTCTGCCTTTGTGATGCTCAGCAGAACACGTGGGTCCACTTCATTCATTGATGTAATGCTCCCCCTCCCATCTGCAGGTGTGACCCAGAGTGAGCAGCAGCCACAGTAAAGCACACTCACTATGCAAGCCGTGCATCAAAAATCAAGCATGCACTTGCAGACACACTTTCAAATACTGGACAACACAAAAGATCTACTTTAACATTGCATCACTGCAACAGCCGATCATTTTCGGCCCTTTAAAATAGCACACAATCCATGCTCACCAGAGGGCTTAGAGCAACAAAAACGGGGCTACGGGGATATAACACACCCAGACAGTTGATTTGATCTCTATCTACTTCCATCTGAAGGAGGAACCAGACAATGCTTAGACCACCGCCTCCAGTCACGCTGCAGCCCGATGCCGCTCACCGCTCCAGACTGCTGACAGGCGCTTCAATTTTACGAGCTCACCGCTAGTGAATAATGCCATTAATGTGATTAGCAATTCTCGTGATCATTGCAGATGAACGCGAATCGATCTACAGCGATATCAATCTCTAATGTGGGGTTTTAACAAAGAAAATAAGGACATTGAGAAGGAGCGCGCACGCGTCTTTGTGTCATTATCACCTTGCAGACATTCCTGCATCATCTGATGTCCTTCAGCAAAACTCATAAAGCAATGAAATGCACTTTAATGCACACTCGCACACAATGCACGACACAAGCCAACCCTAATAATAACTTTGCATGTTAATATGCATGCATGTAACATGTATGTGGCATGTGGCATGGGAACTATAGCTATCGCACACTGCTGTGTGTTTAGCACTTGCAAGCAATTTTACCCTGTCCGGGTAGCAATACTGCTTCTATGTGTGCATGTGCCCACCCCGGGTCTTACCTAGCGCAGCACACACCCAGAGAATTGCAACAGCCCTATTTGTCCTATAAACTCTCTGGTGCCGATGTAACGTAAATAAACAGCGTACGATCAATAAAGCACATAAAATAAAACGAAGAGTGCGTTGCACTTCAAACAATGGCAAGTGATGGTTGCATAGAGGTACAGTCGGCAGATTCTGACAGTCGGGCTTACCTTAAAGAGACCTTGACACAGCAGTCGTTTTGTGTCGCCATGCTTTGTGCTGCCGTTTCACCTCGCCCGTCAAAAAGGGAAGCGATGCCGCGAAGTTCTTGCAAAGTTTACGTACGAGCTGAAAACACCGTTGTGCGTTAACACGCGCGCCACCGAATCGCTCCGTCAATCAGCGTTGCGCAGCCAGACATCGCGGCTCTCCTCTACGGCACTGCCACAATCAGCAGAGCGCTGTATGAATCGCATGAAAGATGACGGAGATTGGCATTTTTTCTTCCTTCGAGCTTGTATCCTGTCATGTATGCGAGCGTTGCTCGAGCGTACATCCGAATGCACGCACGGCGTCTGCGTCCTCTCGCGTTCAATGAAGCCGCTCACTGAGTGGTGGTGGGCGTGTCCATACGCAGATGATTGACACGCCTCCCGACCACACGTACTGCTGTTCCCTCCCACACGTAGATTTAATTGACCAATTAGAGCTAAGCGGCGGATTACTCTTTAAAAGCAGACTCAGCGGTCATAGATTAAACCCAAACTTCAGCCGACACATCTGAACACTGATCCGATTCATTTTGCAAAGCTTAAAAAACGATTCACAGATACGTTTAATAGCCTAATTAGGGTACTGAGAAACAAATTTACATGTAATTTTAGTTATGTAAATGCGTGTCTGTTAAGTATGAATTATTTCTTTTTTAATAATTATTAATTGTTGTTTAAAACTGTGAAATAAACGTAACTGCATGAAATTCTTTATTTATTTGTACACACATGTGTTTTTGTTTTTGCTGTTGTTTCTTTTCAGTTTCTTTTCTAAATAGTCACAGTGAAATATAGGACACACGACTTGTAAGAAAGCAAAGAAACATTAAAGTATGAATCCAGTATTTTTATTGTAAATTATGTGTAGTCAAGCTTTGACCGTTTTAAATTATGCAAAAGTATAAAACTAAATATTTAGTCTAATTAAAGCCTTAGAAAAGAAGAAAGGACAAAGGAGTATTCGTGCTCAAATCAAACTAAATTTGAAAAGATTGAAATGGATGTGTTTTAGACAAACGATCAATCGGTTGAACCGAGTCATTAAAAAGAATCAGTTCAAAAGATTTGTTCGCGAAACGAAAGTCATATTTTGAAACATTTCTAAGGCTGCAAACGTGGAATTGCTCAGGGTTCAAGGGGCATGTTTTACAACACTCCATTCATCACACATTATAGCTAAGAGAGCAAAGGCGAAACAAAATACAAGAAATATATTTGATAGGCATTACCATAATGACAAGCATGCTGTAAACATTGGGAAACAAGGTAAGTTTCGCAAGTTTACTTCTGCATTTGAAGTGAGAACCATAAACGGTATCAGTTTAAGCAGTCGCAGACAATTGTGAGGAACAAAGGCATGCTTTATATACTTTAATTTTTAATAAGACTTGAAACATAAAAGCATTTGACCTCAAATAAAAACCAAATGCAATTGTTTGAGCTTGTACCTTCATTCCAACCCAATGAACCTTGTAATGGCAGCAACTTTAGTAGTTTTTCTGAGTTTCTAAAAACAGCACTTTGTCCAAATAACCACTAAATATCACAAGAACACCAGATTCCCATGAGGATTAGGACATATTTTGCCTGTGGAAGGATCAGTTGCAGTCCTGTAAAACATAAAGAAGCTGGTTCATATAAATGAACGCATGTTGCATAATGCAGGGCATGATCCAAAGCACATGAGCACATAACAAATGTCAAAACAGTTTATATGATTAAAGATACATTGCATCGGATCATTTACATAATACCCCCATCATAAATGACATCTTAAAGGAAGCGGAAGAGTAAGGATATCCTTAAAAACCCATCTTCTGGATTATTCACTTATGTAAGTGTTATTCAGGGCATGCATATGAAGCTACCACGCTTGGAGGTTTAAAACATCACATGATGCTATTTTAGAGACTTAATAGAGGATTGTTTTTCTGTTAAGGCCAGGACATAATCTCAGTTTGTGTAAGCCAATGCTTTTGAAAATGCCTCCTGAATTATGAATACAGGCTTTCACCTTTCACCCTAATTTAGTCTAATTTAGTAATTTAATGAATCTGATTTTAAGACAAATCTACAAAGCATAGTGTAGATAATTCTGTACTGATCAAAAGCAAAAGAACACACATACACACACGTATGTTTTTATTGTTATGTGTTGTCTTATAAATACATATTGTATGTTGCTGCTTTGTCATTTCTGACACGGAAATAATCTGTTTAAAATTTTAATGGTAGGTTTATTTTAATCCGTTTAATCCCAATTTTTTCCCAGACATGAACATATCCAAATATGCTTCATTAGTAACCCTTTGAAATAAACAATTAATTATTTTTGGACATGTTTTGTGTTTTAAAAATGTGTTTTACAAATGCACAACTGTGACCAGTGGGATAAAAGGGAGTAATAAAATCACATATCTCTGCATTCATTATTATTTTTTTTAAATACTGTATATCTTGGCTCAGCTATTTTAAACTGTTTGATTACATAGTAGGGTTTTTATTATGCATAAAAAACATATGCAACATTTTTAGGAACAATGAGATAAAAAAAAAAAAAAAACTGCAACCGCAATTGAATTTGTATTGTCTAGCTAAGTTCACTTAGCCTGGCTTCTGTGACTATAAAGCATAGGGGTCTGGCCAAGCTACCTTACTACCCGCCTTCTGGGAGGCGGGCTTAACCTGCGTCTATCAAATGCCTCTGTATACTACTGGACGAATCTACAAGCAATCAGACCACTCATTACGATGACGTATGCGTAGCGGCGGAACCTGAAGCCACCGTAACCAATTGTAGCTAGCTTCATTGAAGCAGTAGGAAAATATCGTCAAGTGATTTCTGCCGGTTTTACCAGATTAATATGAGAGTAGCTGGTATTTACAGTCATTCAGTGATTATTTCTGAAGAGTTAAGCAAGCAATTGAGCATCGCAGAAGTGCTGCGTCATCGCGTTACACCCGCCTCAGTTGTGCCGTTGGAGGGTGGGATGGGGGGAGCGAGCATCCAGGAGATGCATTTCAAAAAAGTTATAAATTGATTTGCATTTTAATGAGTCAAATAAATATTTGATCCTCTATCAATCAGCAAGATTTCTGTCTCCCAAGTGTCTTTTATACAAGTCTGAATCCTCTCCTAAAGGGAGTGCTACTAATCTTACTTTGTTACCAGAAGAAAATACATCTGTCCACAGGAGCATTAGTCAATCAGATTCCAAAATGTCCATCGTGGCCAAGATTAAAGAGCTGTCCAAGGATGTCAGGGACAAGACTGTAGACCTACACAAGGCTGGAATGAGCCAGCTTGGTGAGAAGGTGCATTGGGGCATTGAAAATGGGTCGTGGATGGGTATTCCAGCATGACAATGACCCAAAACACATGGCCAAGGCAACAAAGGTGTGTCTTAAAAAGAAGAACATTAAGGTCCTCGAGTGGCCTAACAATTTTCCAGACCTTAATCCCATTGAAAATCTGCAGAGCTGAAGGTTCAAGTTGTCAAACACAAGCATGAAAAACTTAATGACTTGGAGAGGATCAGCAAAGAGGAGTGGGACAGAATCCCTCCTGAGATGTACAAAACGCAAAGAAACATCTTGGCCTCTGTGATTGTCAACAAGGGTATTGTAGCAATTACTAAGTCATATGTTGCGATATATATTTTGAAATACTTCTTTTTGCCTCATTATAATAAGTTTTCTGAAATGTTTTTTTCGATTTGTTGTTATTACTCTGTCTCTCACTATTAAAATAAACATTCCATTAAAATTATAAACTGTTCATTTCTTTGTCAGCAGGGGATCAAATAATTTTATTTAATAATTATTTTTCCCCCACTGTGTGTATAAATAACATTTAGAATGTTATTTCGGCAGAAATCGACAGACCTACAGCAGAATGACTGCAGAATGAATGTAATGCGCATTATTATTTTTCTTTGATGTTTCCATAATCCCCTTTGTGCAGTTTCTTAGCTATATTTAGTTTTCAGGTCATAAGCTGATTCAATTTCACATTATTTAATCACCCTTTTCTGCTTTCGGAAAATGAATATTATTATGCATCCAGTTTTTGCTAATTCATATCTGCCCATGGGCTACCAAAGAACTAATCCTGACTCATTCAATTCTGGACTGAGCAGATGATTTTGAATTAAAGCTGAAGTGAAGTTTTTGATGACAAGCTTCAGTGTGTATTTACAGATCCCTGCACACTTCAGTCTAATGTTCGCCCCACACAGACAAAAGCTTCCATACAATAGCCAGGAGCGGAGCGGTGCGGTTGACTCGTTCGGTGTGTGTGTGTGTGTGTGTGTGGAGTGTGTGGGGGCAGATTAACCACAGTCCATGTTTCTATCCTGTGAATACAGCAGCCACACATTTGGGTAAAGAGCGAGGGAACGGCCAGGCACAAAGTCAGCTGACAGCTCTGACTTCATCTAGGTCAGTCTGCTGCATGTGTGTATGTCTGTGCCCCCGGGCTGCACACGCAACACACACATCCAACCACACACACGATGACATACAGACTCCCTCATCCATCCCCAAATTGCATGCATCCTCCCCCCAGCAACATCACCATCTGTGTGAGAAGGGGTTTGCCAAAGTGCAAAGGTTACAGAGCCCAGTGTTCCCTTGATCTGGTATAACATGAAAAGTCAGCTTGCAACATGCTGACTGTGTGTATTTCTACAGTAAATAGAGTGATAAGGGATACTCTCCCTCTTTTTTTCCAAACCTGCATGCCTTTTCTTTCTTCTACAGTACACAGAAGAACAGTTTCGGTGCCCGTTGAGATTGCATGGACAAACAAAACTTTCCACAGAAGAAAGTAAATCACACGTTTGATACAAAAAAGCATTCTACTTTAGAAATATACAGTCATAAACAGTCAGTCAAACATAAAGTTGCAAGTTCACTTTTTACAAATAAACATGCTTCAACCATGTTTCAGGACACTTGACCCATATTCCAAAAACAACAGAAGCAATTGTATATCAGTATGCGCTCTTTTCACTATGATATTCTATGAAGGTGATGCTGTTATACAAGCGTATATGACGCTCAGTGGGTTCAGGTGTAGTGCACCCAAGATGGAGGTGTGTGTTTCCGGTAAGAGAAACAGGAGAGGGAATCCCAGATTAACAGGTTTAATCAAAAGGATGTTTGAATATGTTACTTGACAAACGTGTGGTCTATAATAAACTAAAGAAATACAAAGAATACTGTTGTAAATATATCACTAAACACAATATTCAGTTAATATACAGTATATAAGCATAGATGATTTAACTGTGTGCTGATATTGAATAGTTTAGTAAACCAGGAAAAACAGCTTACATGATCAGTGTGTATGCTCAATTATTACAAGTGAGGAGCATGCAAAGTAATCAACTGCGACATATTCAAACAAAATCGGGTGATTCGTAACTAGTCAACATTACCCTTTGTATTTTAATAGAAATATACTTATTTTCAAGCTCAAAGTCCGAAAAAATGAATAATTTACTTTCTGTTCCAATTTTGTTTTCAGTTTTTCGTTTAAAAATAATTACAAAAGGAAGAATATACATGAGAAACTTAAAACCCCTAATCATTTACGCACTGGAAAAACATATACAAAACTGATGAAACAGTTGTGACGATGTAGCCGGCCTTGTCCGCCAATCATCGCCTTCCCCGTCCTTCAGCGCCGCCCTCCTCCAGGTTCCTGATGGGAGTGGGCAGATGAGAGGAGGAGTGGATGACTCTGCACAGCTGGCGGCGTGTGATGAGGCGCACCAAAGTCTAATGGTGCCTCATCACCGCCGCCGTTAAAAGGACTACGCATGCCCCTCCTCGGGAGACCGGTCTCTTCCCCTTTTGTGCATGCTCACTGGTGTCCTCGTGTGTCCTGGAAGGGTGCGGAGGAGGAGTTGCTGCGAGCCGTCAGGCGGCCACCCGGAAACGAGCTGCCCCAAGGACGCGAGCCGCGAGGAATGCGAGCCCCCTACAGCGCGAGCCAGAGTCAAAGGACGCGAGCCGCAAAGAAGAGGTGGAAGCCGCCAGAGACGCACAGAGCAGCCAGAGGAAGAAACTCCGCCCCTTACCAGGACCCCCTTCCCGTCTGCACTTCCCTTCCCTCACCGTACTCAAGCAGCACTACGAAGACACCAGTTTCCCTTTTATTTTGGACACTTTTATTCCCCCGTACACTTTTTATGTATTTTATTTAATAAAAACTGCCTCTCCGAGGCATGACGTCACCCCCACTGTGTCTGTGTTGGCTCGCCCGTGACATCGTCCAGACAGCCTGATATGTAACCTGCTGCTGTAAGAGTCAAAAATGTCCGCTCCTAACTGAGCTGCGTATACCACGTGCCACCGGGGGCGTGGTTAGGGCTTTCTGACAAAAGCCCCCAAATGTGTGTAAAGACATTTGAAATGATGAGAAAACTAACTAATTAGTGGGCCCATCAAGACTGGTCAACATGTTTGTGGGAGTTGTGGGACCACTATAAGTACCACCTGGTCTAGACCAGTTTCTCTTCCATCTGTACGCCACTTCTGTCTTTCTTGCAGACTCAGGAGATAGTAATGGATGAATCTAGACCAGAAATGGTCAGAGAGTACTTGGCTATGTGTCCACCATCTGGTTTCATTTCACCTTTGGGAACATAGATATCCCAAATATTTAATATAGTTTTCAATGACCCACCCCAACCCACCCCGCAAATAAAGTGACAATTTCTTAACCCGCCCCAACCTGACCTGCGGCTTACCCAAGGGGTCCGCGGATTATGAGACGACCCACACATCACTAGTAGGCATTACTGGGTCCAGACAAGACATGAATGAGGACACGGATCCCAAAGGTTTGGCGTTTAGGCTGCCCTTTACCTCAATGAGTACTGTGCACAGTACAGTTTCAGTCACTGTTTGATCTTTCAGAACTACCTTTAGGGCTTGCTTTACTGACTTAACCTCCCATTCCCAGGCTCCACCAAAATGAGGGGCACCAGGGGGAATGAATCGGAGTGAAATCTGTTGTTCTGCAAGTTGGTCCCTTAGTTGAGGTATCATGGCATCATATGTTGCTTTCATCTCTTTGTCTCCCTCCTACAAAGTTTGTACCATTTGTCACAAAGGAGCTTGAATGGTTTCCCTCTTCGTGCGATGAATCTGCAAAGAGACATTAAGAAGGCATCTGTGTCTAGACTCTCTAAAAGATCAAGATGGAGACAACAAGTTGTCAGACATTTAAAAACTATTCCCCATCTTTACTCTGTAAGTCGGCCGATCTTCACTGTGAATGGACCGAAACAGTTTTGGGTATACCAGGCTTAGCAAGCCATTTCTGGCAGTCCATACACTGATATTGATGCTTCTTGATAGCTTCCCTTCCTCGCAGAATCCAGTATCATCTTCTCAGCTCGGCAAAGACTCTTTCTGGCCCAGGATGTAAAAGGGAGGTATCACAGTCTTTGATCAGAAGTTTGGTTAGGTTGTGTTGTGGATCGAGCACAATGGAATGTATTGCCTCCAATTCCATATGCTTAGCATGTCTTAATCACCCTCTGACCCTGATAAGTCCACTGGCTTTATCATACTCCGGTAATAATGATGCTAATCTGCTGTTGGATTGTAATGGTCGCTCAGTGGCGAGAGCCTTAAACTCCTCAGGAAAGGAATCTTTCTGCGCTCTTTGAAGGAGGGGCTTCTCAGCTGAGATGTACCTCTCTGAATATCATCTATTGACTGACTGAGTGATGGTTGGTACCCCCCGAGAAGGGATATCACTGTCAATGTAACATTGTGAGGATATTTCTGCCTCATAACCAGCTTCTTGCAGTTTCCTCATTTCAGACCAGTAAGACTCGCCTAAGGTCTAAGTTTACGCTCTGTGCATCGAAGGTTTGCCATCACTGCTTCTTTTGGGGCATTGGGAGCATTGGGCCGCCTGAGCAAGGGAGTAGCATAACGCATTACCCCAGTGACTTCTACCCTTGTGGTATTTGTCTGGAGAAGAGTGAGGGCATACTGGACTCATTTGGAATGACTGGTCTTGTTTGGAATCTTCTCATTTACGTAAGGCAGAGTATTGATTTGCCAGAGGCATTTCACATTCTTGAATAACTCTGTATTCAATGTGATAGTGGATATGTGAAGGCACTATGGTGTGGAAAGAGTGGTTTGACTGAGCCCAGTGGGACCTTGGAGGGTTCAACCCAGTCTGGTACAGACAGCAATCAGTCCATTTGGCGGTCTTATGCACACTGGCTGTACGGAAATAAGCAGATAAGGCATGCCAGACCCAATAAACAAAAGAGTTTTGGCTCTGTCAATCAAGGATAATGACAAGGACCTAAGATGTTCATACTTGCGCTGAAGCATGGACACAGTGTAGGAGTGCTCTGAAAGTCTCAGGTTATCTGCGGTGAAACCATTCAGGGATCAGGTGTTTCCTGGATGCAGATTGACTACATCTTGATGGACAGTGCATAGGTTAAGTGTTTCAGGTTAAGAAGGGAGATTCAACTGATTTACAGCCCGTGACTGAACAATGCAATGCTCTGATCCATCGTCCAGCACTGCATATGCTTCTATGACTCTCTCTCGATTGTTCAGTAAGACCTTGACTATCTTGAGCATTACCTTTTTGAGATCTGTTGGGCCAGTAGGGTAGGGACATTGACCAAAAGCACACTCTTTTGGATCTGTAAGGCTGCATTATGCAAGATAGTTATTTTCAGAGTACAATGGTCTGGAGTACATGACGATATGATTGTGGCATCTTGCTTAACAGCCAATCAACATGAGACCACAATGCAGCTCGTATCCATTCAGGCCCTCCAAAGATCTGAGCATCCCTACTAGTGTTTGGATAGACAGGGAAAAGGAATCAAAAGCTTCTGCATCACAGAATTTGACTGCTGGTGCATTCAGAATGCCACCTAGTTTGTACTTATCCTGCAGTGCTTGCAGTGCGGTTGTGTATGGCCTGGAATCTTACATATACGCTTTGGCCAACTGGAGAGCACTGGGAAGTTTTAAGTGACTGAAGAGCACCTGATATTTGTAATGTTTACTTAATTGAGGCTTGTTATTCATTACATCACAAAGTAATTTTCCCGGCCAATGTCAAAGTATGCGATGGCGGGCTTAGGGACACCATAAGTGGAGGCAGCTAAAATTTCCAGATCAGGTAGTTGGGCAGGGAAGGGGAACAATATTGCCAGACTATAGGAGGCTTCAAGGGGGTCAATAAGATACTGTACTGCTGTCCAATAAGGGCTTGGACTCGTAGCCTGATAAGTTTGAGCCCCTAAAGTTACAGGAATTGCTAATGCTGATAGGTGGGACACTGACTGAGGGTCCAAGACCATAGGTGATGCAGGTATCACAATAATGGTGCAACCTGGTTACAACAGCCAGGTTAAAGGGCGAAGTAGCCGCATAGTCTTGCCTAGGCATTAAAGTGGGTGGTGCAGTAACCAGCAAAGCCAATGTCCTTGTAACTACTTTGGGCTGGGTTATCTCTACAGGTATGGGATGGTCTTTGGCCTAAGATCAATGGAAGCAGCAAATCTCTGTTGTTGAGTGCTTACCTCAGACAGAGCATCAACAGCTAGGCTGGACTGTGAAGCAGGAACATCAACATCTCAAGATCTCCTGTTTAAGAAGTGCACAAACATATTTAGCAACATCAAGCTCATTTTGAACCCTTTTGAGACTTGCCCGACTCTCTACCTGTTTAGCTAGCAACTCTTTAGCTTTAGTGGATTGTTCCTGTTTTTGTTCCTAGATTGTTCTCTAGCTTGAACGTTAAGTTTCTCACATTCTTTTTTGACAATGGCATCCTCCTCAATCTGCTGTTGAAATCTTCCAAGTTCTTTAGGTCTTTAGCCTTTCCTCCAACATGGCGGCTTGAAGATCAGAGATCACATGTCTAGGAGATTTGCGTTGTACGCTACGATGAGATCTGGATAAAGTACTGAAAATTGTGCCAGAAGATATGGATCTAGGTGGGAGCTGGACATCATAACCAGTTCAATTCAATTCAATTCAAATTTATTTGTATAGCGCTTTTCATGATACATATCATTGCAAAGCAGCTTTACAACAA
>JAUCMT010000013.1:3063610-3077901 GCA_032357475.1 Enteromius thamalakanensis | reverse complement strand
AAGGGCACTTTTTTGGACTGAGGGCAAAAGGGCAAGTGCTTCAGCACCACCTCGTCTCTATCTGTGCACGCCAGTGACTACTGTTGATGATGGGAAATACCTGATCAACACGTTTCTCGTTACTATTGGAAACACATCACTGACGCACGCGGCTTCACGTCAAGCTAACTTAAATGGAAGAAAGTAGACTAGTATGGGATTTTTATAAGGTTAACACATTTAATATCAAAAGTGCGAACATTATCATTCAACTACTAATACTAATAATAATATAAAACGAAAATACAAATATAACAATAAAAAACCCACCTTGGCTTATACATAAAAAAAACATTAAGAATCTCTCTCATTACAAACAAACAAATAAGCATATGTGACAAATTGCCCCAAGCTGACTTGAGAAACACCCCTATTTTTTAAAGAGGTCCAAACTGTTGTTAAATTGTATATTCATTAAATAGACTCCTTTTTTCACCTATTATTAAAAATGGTAACACTTCAGTATGAGTAATTCATGCTATTAAAGTTCCTTATACTTACAAAAGTATTAACTATGTTTTTGAATACATAACCAGTGCTAAAGTCTTTCTTAGAGAAAAAAAAACTTTTTTTTTACTATTATATTATTTTTGTTCTGCTAACAATCCAGAGTTGTAAATGTAAAGATTTGTAGACTTTAACTTCAAAATAAAGGTCTTCGGTCAGATGTGCTAGTAATTTACAACCTGCTGAATCAGAAAGATCAAATATTAAAAGGTAATCCAGCGAGAAAGAACAGAAAACAGATAACACATAATATTCTTGTTACACAAAATATAAGGAAAGATATGAGTGTAATTATACATTTATACATGTTTTTTTCAACAGTTGCATACTAAATAACTAAAGTAATTTACTTAACAAAAAATATTATTCAACTATAGTAAGTTCTATAAGTGTTGGGAAATGCAATAAAAGCAGAATTTGTCATAACTGTTAGGAAAGTGCAAGGACCTGAAAGAAAAGTAAACAGGATGAGAACAAACACAGGTAATGAGGGGCTTCTTCTGGTCTGTTGTGAGCGGTTTAATCAGGAACATTACAAGACTGCGTCACAGTAGAGAAGACACTGCCGGATTCATTTCACAGTGGCTTTCAGCATAATGTCATGAACTTCAGGAAACCGCCCTGTATCATCGCATTACCACAAGTGTTCTGAGCAGAAGTTCACTTCGGGTAAAAGAATGAAAGATGCCTCAGAAAGAGCTTTCAGGTCACGTCAGTAGAGTGTGTTTTCAGTCCTGGCCTACATGATGCAGCACAAACTTGACTGTGTAGACACAAACAACCAAACCAGCTACAATACACAGGTTTACAAGCGCTCCTCTGAAGTTTGGGTTTGGCTGAGCCTTATGAGCAGGAACACTGAAGTCTTTCCGAGTCCTCTGCATCACCTTGATCTCCTGGAAAGGAGAAAAACGTCAGTGTGTAACTTAATGAAGACAGTGTTTGTTTAAACCTTATTTCAGATTTACCTCCACAACCTCAGGAAACAGCTCACAGAAAACTCTGTCCTTCAGGTTGTAGGCCAAGCTCTGTGCAGACAGCTGTCTTTTCTGAGACAAATAAAGAAATGTATGAATGTAATGTAACTAATGAAAGTGTGTAACATTATGGAATAGCATGATGATGGTGTTTTGGCCTCCCACTGAGAACCATTTTTGTCCACTAATCTTTTTCCCATGGAAATAATAAGGGAAGGAAAAATCCAAGTTTCTCTGTTTAATGAGAGACTTCTCATTTATGGATTTTTTTGTTTCATTTTTAATTTCTTGAGGAAATGCAGCAAACTAAATAGTTTTGCGAAGCTTCTCACTATGAACCCCTCCAGCATGTTTCCACAAAGATCTCGACTAGCTACTTCAGGTGTGTTTTATTAGTATATACTCTGCAGGACCGCGGCCCTCCAGGAACAGGTCTGGACACCCTGTAATACACACATCCAGCAGAAAGCGTTCGGTGAACGTACGGTGAAGTCCGACGTCTCTATGCTTCCCAGAGTGGGAATGTTTTCCACCATGAAGCTCAGCAGCGCAGTGAGGATAGTAGAGACGGACCAGGCCGGATTCCACGTGTCAGGATTGAAGTCACTAATGGACAGACACAGCCTGCAGGGGCAATCAAGAGCACACACTTCAATAGAGTTACAGTGAGCCACAGCGAATGGTATTGACCTTACCGTGTGTTGCACACGAATCTCCCGTTAGGGGTTATCATATAAATACTGGGTGGCTTGAAAGGAAATTCTGGAGGAAATATCAGCTTGCCGTGATAGTAGCCACCTAGACATTAACAAAAGAAGAAGAAATAAGTGTAAGTAATAGGCCTATAATACAGAAGCACAAGTGAAGTACTCACACCTACCCTCATAAGGAGTTTTATCAGGTCCGCAAACAACAAAATGCCTGGGGAAGATTTCATCAACAAACATTTCAAGATATGAATTCAGAACGAAGGCTTCTATCACAAGATTAATGCATGTTTTGTTATAGAGCAAATAGATATATGGTTGATTGTTCATATCAGGGACACTTTTCTTTTCTAGTGAAATTGTACCATTCCAGTATATTAGATGGCAGAGGTTCAGCACAGATGTACGGCACGGGCTCTTTCCTGATCCTGAGGTAATCCTGTTTCAGACGCTGTGTCGCTGTCGAAATCATCTTCCTGTTACCTCCCACACTCATCTGAAATCAAGCTTTGTTTAGTACTAAAATCACTGCTGTGTGAGAAATGCGTGCCGGACTCACCTCTTCAGTGGATTGAGAACAGATGAAGGTGAAGGCTGTGTGTTCAGTGTAAATGGCTCAGTTTCAGTAAATACTGGACATGTGACATAAACAGCTCGAGCCTGTCCGTGTTAATACAGTGATTTATGAGAAAGGGAAAATGAAGGTAAGATCATTTCTGTCTGCTTTCACTTTTGATTTAATCATTTTAGTAGCGGTATAGGCAATCCGTTTTCTTCTTATCAGAGGGAAGGCTTGCCATATGATAAAAAGGCCATGTTTAAACATCTTAAATATGCGCTCGATGATTTACATTTCATATATAATGTTGATTGTCTTTAGGTTGCATTTTTCTTTTCGCAAAAACTCTTATGACTAAATAGTTTTTTTTTCATTTTCAAAGATAAACCAACCAACATTTAAGCAAAATCTCAGAACGAGTGAGAGACAGTGTTTTCAATGTAAGAAAAACGCCCCAGCTTCCTGTTTCAACATGAAATATGTCAATCCTGACTACAATAAAAAAAGCTTTGTGAATTAAGTATTATACTGTTTAAAGAATAAGAAAAAAAAAACATTTTTGAAAAATGATGTTTTATTCAATGTCCTCTGTAGAGGACACTATGACTCGTGTTTCTAAAAACAAACATTACAATATAAAATGGCATGAATAGAAATTTTACAAAAATTTTTTACATTTTTTTAGGTTTCAGGATTTATTAATTATTTTGCCAAACTTTGTTGAAGGCTGATTCTCAACTAAAATATCTCACTAAATTATTTCATATAGTTTTGTTTTATGTAATATGTAAACAATGGACTTGGACAAGCACTTCCTGGACAAAAGTTTAGGGACACCACCTTCTTTAGAACAGAAAAAGGCTCTTCTAAAGCTGTGATGGAAACATAATTCACGTGTTGCAACATTTTCAGAAGTGTCTAAAATGACTGTACCTGTATGTGCAACTCATTGGTGTTTTTGGCTCAGGGTCTGCATTTAAAGTCACACCAGAGGTGTCCAGCTGTCAAGATGACTTTGCTCTCTGCGGACAGGTTCTTCCACACTGACTGAATCAACCTTTCCCTTATACACAGACAGGTCCTGTCCAAACTGTTACTCCAATTCCCTAGAATATCATTATATGCAGAAATATTAAGGTTTGCACTCATGGAAATGACTAAAGTGGTCAGATCTGCTCATCGGAAGGGGCTGACCCTATATTTTTGTCAATATAGTGAATGTATATATTATTGTTATTATTATTCACACAGTTATAATTCACAGATAGCACAAATACCAAGATTTCTGAATAAATCTCTTTAATCATGGGAGGCAAATTCTGTAGACTAAATCCTGAGAATCAGAGCTGCTTAACTCTGCTCGGATCACACAAGGGATGACAACTTTTAAAAACAACATAAAAGAACTATAAAAGCTTAAAATCCCATCCAGAGCTTGAGGAGAGGACCAAATCTAAAAACAAATCAATCTGTCTTGGTAAAACTCATCACTATACCAAAGCCCTTCTTTAAATATCGTCATATATTATTCTTTGAGAGGTGTAGAATCTTCTTCCAGTCTCTGCGGGCGTCTGGTAAACCGGGGCAGCTGGTTAGTGTTTCGGAGGCGAATAAAGCCATGTGCGGAAACTTCCGAAAGACGACAGTGCACGAGGTGATGCCTGCAAAACCACACGTTATAGCTGACTTCAAGAACTGGACGGAGAACATTTAAAGACACCAGCCGAGTCCCTGCTCTGGAACAGCGGGATGTCATTTAATATTATTGTATTGATAGAATATAATGTAATGTAATATATCATACGATATCCCAGAATACGGCCCGATAACAAAATAAATAAATAAATCATGCACTGGCCAGTTGACATGGGTTTTAGAGAAGTAACAGGAGTTTTGAAATTAATCTAAAACTGTTTTGAAATATTTGTCTTTTTTTTAAAAAAAAATATAGATTAATGTCCCTATATTATGAGACTTCATGGAATATTTATATTTTATGTAAAGATTATCACACAAAACACATTTATAAAAAATACATACATTTGGTGAAAATGTGAAAAGAAATAAAGACCAGTAACAGAATAAAAAAATAAAACTTAACTTACACAATAATAACAACAGCAATTATTGTGTAATATATAATGCTCATACACAGCCATTCAAAAGTTTGGGGTCAGTATTGTTTTTAAAAATACAGTAAAATTATGATTAATTACATACAAAAGAAACATTTTTGTTTTCATAATGCGTTTCATGTATATTTAAATACACATGCATATATTTAATAAATATTTATTACTTAAATTATATAATTTTTATTTATATTCTGAATACATATATTTAATATGAAAACATAACATATGTTTATATACGCATGTAACTAAAACCTTTATTTTGGTGCGATTAATTGTTGTTTTACTAACCAAAATTTAACTGTAAAACTGTTTTCCAATCTTATCAAATAATATGACACTGAAGATTTGAGTAATGATTATAAAAATTCAGCTTTGATCACAGAAATAAATTATATTTAAAAATATATTCAAATATATTTATTTAAAACTGTAATAATTTGAAAGAATAAATTTTAACTGACCCCAAACGTTTGATAGACGATGTGCAAACATACTTAAAAGGTCATTTGAAACTAAAAGTGTTGGAAAAATACAACAAAACAAAAAACATGAAATTTGTCAACCACCCGATGTGATTTTGTGAGAAGAAAAAGTAAGTTTGAAAAGCTGTATTTATGACTTTCTTGAGTCAACCACACAAGTAGAAGCACAAAAGCCTATTAAATGAGACAAGAGACCCGTAAAGTGACCACCACTGCAAGTGAAAGACCCAAACCCAGCAGAGAACAGTCTGTAACGTCACTCACTCGGGAACTCTTGCGCTTTACCCTCGATGGACTCGCAGGTGTACTGGGTTCTAAAAGAGGAACGATACCTATGAGACAATATTACCATCACTCTATGAATGAGCATAAAAACACAGAAATCAGCAGCATCATGTCTGCAAAAGCCTTGGTATTTCCTTAAACAAACACAGCTGTCGATAAGGAATCGCAGACTGACGCAGAGCGTGTCGTAAGAGAGAAAGAGCAGAAAAACCAGCTCGAGACTTTGTCTGTTTTATTGTTTGTCAGTGTTTCAAAAGACAAGCTTCTTTTTATCGATTTCTGTCGTACAAACAATAACAAACAATTGTACAAACAATACAAGAATGTCTCCAAACACAGAATGTCATCTAACAGTGTGAAAACAGATTGTACCGAATGTTGCAAGAGAAAACGAGTTAAAGGTCTGAACGCAAGAACCACAGCGAGAGAGCAAGCAGTCGAGAACAGTTCAAAGGTCAAAGCATATTCACAGCACAGTAGTTAAGAAGCAGTTTTCAGTTCAGCTTGGTTTAAAACACATCCAGACACAACGACTGGTCCCTTGATGGCAAGTATCTATTCTATACACTGTCTCTATTAACAAAAACTACATTTCTGCTCACCGAATGTTTCTGTAAAACCACTGGAAATGTACAATTACTTTTTCTGATCTAGCGCAGTTTTCTTGAGGTGAACGTTTGCACTGAGAAGATATTCTACCTGTGGAAAGGTGATTTTCAGTACTTTTGGTTCAAAAGTGAACCATTTGTAGGTTGAATCCCCCGAAAAACAATGCTCTGTTTGAGCATCTGAACAGGGTTTTCTTAGCAAAACGTCTCAAAGCTAGCCCAATCGTTTTTTAAGGGGGGTTCACGGTAAAAATTGTGGTTTTTGACATGGTTCCCCTAGTAAAAGTTGCTTTCCAGGGGCTGAATATTATGTTATTGGCATCGCTTCAACCCGCGGACATGAAAAACATGGGGGCGGGTCTATTTGTTTGTTGACCAATTGCAGACTGGGAGAGTGTTTGATTTGAATCTACATATATTATTTGTTTTACTTGCAAAATTCACCCTCAAATGCCAGTGTCACATAGAATCCTGTCCCCCTTACTCCAGTTATTCCTTTTACTTTATTAATATCCTACCGAAAATATATTAAAACTTCCTTTTTGTTTAGCAATATGCATTGACAAGATCTTCATTTGGACAACTTTGAAGGTGATTTTCTCAGCATTTAAGATTTTTCTGTACCCTCAGATTCCAGATTTTCATGTAGTTGTATCTCGGTCAAATATTACCTTATCCATCCAAATCATACATCAATGGGAAGCTTATCTATTCAGCTTTCAGATCATGTATATATCTCAATTTCGGAAAATTTACACTTACTAGTTTTGTTGTCCAGGGTCACAAATGTCATGCTAATTCCCTTCCTCTGTTTTCTGTCAGCCTTTAGTTAGCAAGCTAACAGCTTAGCCTACTAGCTTAGCATACAAGTGCTAACTGCTGAAGAAAAGTGCTGTGTCTGAAACCAATCTGCTTCACAGTAAAAAAGTATGAATGTGTGTAGTATGAACGAAATTTGGACGTACTATATCCTCTCCTATGGCCTCATGGAATGAATGCTGTTCAGAATCTCACTGTTACTAGTACGTCATCTGGGTAATGTTTTAGACATACTATAAATTTGTACATACTACTTAGCTCACATACTGTTTTTGCCTACTATAGTAAGTATGGAAGTAGGCATGCATATATATTTTTGCAGGGATTAGGAAAGGGAGACAGGATTCTGAAGGCTTACTCTTCGAACCGGGATCATCTGAACCAAACGTGGGCAAAACAATTGACAACACGGAGCAGATGCCTACTGCGGTCATGCATTTTTACGTGATGGATGATCAGGTGGCTAAAAGAAGGAAGCATGCTTGCTAAAGCAGACGGACGCTTTGCTTTGGTGTGCGAGCAAGTAAACGCATGCAAATACTGACTGCTTCTGCAGACAGACTGCTCTAGACAAGCATTTCTCATTAAAAAAAAAATCACATGACTGTCATTTGGGAGCTTGGCAATACAAGTACAAATATATAAAACAGACGGTTGCTATAAGTTCTATAAAGAATTTTGAATAGCTGACATCTCTTTAAAACATTAAAGGGGCCAAAACACCCGTTTTGTTAGCATATGAGGGTAGTCCGATGTGTTTTTGAGATGTAAAAGACAAAAAAGTCTAGTTAGCTAAACATAAAGGCCTTGTTTTTCTTTACTAAACGAGAAAATGTACATGGATACAGATTTCCGTATTCCAGTTACCATTGCACTAATCCTCAGGACGGAACATAAATAAAAGCACAATAAACAACATTTACATGAGGCAAAATAACACATAAAAAAAAGAACTCGTAAAAAAAAAATACTGTCGGTAGGAAAAGTGCGAAGAGTCATCTTTTGCACATAATGACTTGATAAACACTCGGAAATGCTGTTTTGAATTTGCTAATGAATTCAAATTCCTTGAAACAAATCAGATTAGGCCATTAATTAATTGCATTTAACGTCACATTTGAATGATGCACAATTCAAAACAGCGGCGTTCAAACCGTCGCACATCGTAAGTAGCCATTCCGTTTCAATATTTAGTGTTAACCACATACATACATACGAACACAACGTGTAAACTAATCGGTCAGGTGGGGAAGAGGTTGAAGATAGCACGCGATCCTTGCTAAAGCTATTCCTGTTAAGGGAACTACTTATTAGGTAGTTCTCCTGACAGTCTGTCAGCGCTCAACAGCGCCCCCTAGCATTCGTCAATGTTGAGGCAGATAAACTCCTGAATACACTTTCTATACTGCTGCTCTGTGGGACTGCTGCTGGGGTATTGACCTGGCTGTCCAAAGGGCCCGTCTGCTTCTCGCATCTCCTCGTTCATCCGGGCTAACCGCAATCTGATCAAGAGAGAGAACAAGAACATCGGTTTTCCTGTGCAGTGGGAGAATCCACAAAGTAGAAGTACAGTAGATGCAGAAGTCATTGACTCACAATGTGACGATGTCTGCGTTGGCTGCCTGAACAGCGATGCTGAGAGGGTCCTGCCCATCCTCGTCGACCTCCACCTGAGAGGCTCCTCGCTTCAGGAACAAACACACCTGTCTGTGAACACACAAGTAGAGTACACAAAGGGTTAAATGATTATTATTAGGTATTACTACGCCACTATTCCCACACAGTCAATGCAGATCTAAGGCAGCGAAGGATACATCTTTGCTGGCTTCAAAATTTGATCAGAAGAAGGTATCAACATGAACAGGAAGTAAAACAGAATTTGGATTTGAATGTGCCTTACCATCCTGCCTCTGAAAGCAGCATTTTAGAGCGCTAGGGGAAAGCCTAGCATTCAAAACAGAACTTTTGTGTGATGTTTGCCACAGCCTGTCAGTCATTTCTTACCCTGTGTGACCCAGGCACGTGGCGTGGTGCAGAGGCGCCCGTCCTCGAATGTCCCTCTGATTGACATCTGCTCCATTCTGCAGCAGGAACTCACAGGCTATCAGAGAGCCCTATAAGAGATAGAAAGATATCAAACATTAGTAAAGTAAAGTTATAAATTAATCTACAAACATACACCTCTATGTTTCAGTGTCTGTGTGCTGCTCAGAAACGACATTGTTTGGCAGAAGAATAATGTTTCTATTAATATCATTACATTTTATTTGCTTTGTTTATATTTTACCTTGCTTAATACAGTATATGGAATAACTGTATTATAAAAACAATAACCTCATGCGTTAATGTGAATTTATAACAGCTAAGGGGGATTTAGGCATAGACGCCCCATTCGACTGCTCCAAGCACTTTGGCGGGTCCATCATCTTGGAAGAATGGTCCACTTGACATCTATGGATTCAATGTCCCTTAACTTAACTGTTAACCAGAGCTTTGGCTAATTGCTTAGGTGTATGTCTTGAAAGAATATATATATTAAGTCTTTCTACATTTGTGAAAAATGGCTTCAAAGTAAACCCTGCAGCAGTCTCACCCCTGCAACGGCTTGTATTAATGGACTCTTGCTTTGGTCCTCCTCACTGACAGAGTTAACATCTGCACCGTGTGCGAGCGCCTCTGCCATGACCGCTAGGTTCCTGGTCCGTGAAGCCTTATGAAGCAGCGCATTCGGGTCAAGCTCCCGGCCGTCCTCTGGATCCGATGCTTCCTGCTCAATATCCACCTCCCCACTGGACTCATCCGAGTCCTCACATTCTGCAATAAAACAAAGACATGGGAGATGTCGAAGGGGATAAACACAACAGAGAGATATACCAAAGTAGGACGTCTTCTCACCTTCCTCAGTGACGCTGTCCACCACCGAGCCGAAAACGAGTATGTCCGTGCTGCCGTCAGTACTGCCGCCGAGCCCACTATCACTGCTGAGACCTGCGGGGCCAATGGATGCCAAGCGAGGGGACACGTTACTCACACCATGACCTTCTCAATCATGCTTGACTCCTCACACAATACATTAGAAGATTTGTCTGCAACAGGCATATTTGCAGACCCTTGTTCCTTTAGCCACTCTCAAAATTAGGGCTGCCCCCTAATGGCTGACTAACCGTGTGCATTGGCGAATACACACAGATTATTAATCAGGCTGGACATTCAAACGCTTGCCTATCATTGACCTCAAATATGGCTAATCATCTAAAATATGTTAGCAGTGTCAGCAATTTTACATGACTGCTCAATCTGGTGTTATTCTAGAAAAGAGTGTGTGGAGTGTGAACATTAGTGCTCAAGACAGACGGAAACATGGTGCGCTCAATACCGATAAGATTAATACATCTTTCAAATCTATAAAGACTCTATGTTTATTTGTGTGCACTCACAATAACAACAAAACATTGTGCTTTTGTAAAATAATGAAAGCTACAGGATGCCCATACTGCCATCTTGGTTTTTATGAACTTGAGCGTGTGTACTTGCCTTACAGGCATTGAAAATATATTCATAGTAATATAAATATATAATTCAATAATATAATTCAAAACAAATATATATAATCTATTAAAACAGGTGCATCACTACTGCGACAAGATGATGAGTCTGTGTCACCAATTTCATCTCTTAAACTATTTTATCAATGAATTATTAAAATGTTAATGCAGGCTCCTTACTGTTTTTCCCTGACACGTTCAGAATTATTACTTGTGATGATGTGCTGTGAAAAATGAGTGTGCTTGACTGTTTATCTACAAGTCTTATTATTATGATTTAAATGGTTTATTAATTAATGTAAAATTAGACAACTAATGCTTCATATAAATGACTACTAGTCGACCAGAACAATCTTGAGGGCAGCCCTATAAGTCTTATTAGGAACTTACTGCGAGGCCCTGAGCCGGTGTCGAAGTAAGAGAAGAGCGAATCAAGCTCGTCGGGACAAAACAAGGATTCTCTCCGAAACTTTGCAGCTGCTGCAGCTGAGGATGACAGAGAAGAACATCAATGCAACTTCTCACTTTGTCTAACACTCATCATGCATTCAAAATCTGTATTTTCACATTTTGTGTCCTTTACAATCATGATTTTACAAAACAGCCCTAAATTAACAACATAAACAATATTGTATCTGATCATTAATGAGTGAATGCAAAATTTTATGTTAATGTAATGTTTAAATTTAAACATTAATATTCTATTACCATATTACTAAAATTAAGAAAATTATTAAAAATTTCAAAAAACCATGATGCAATATATATCTGTTTTGTATAAAACTTATAAGACCAAATAATCTAAGTATTTCCAGTTTTACATTCACTGAAATCAATAGCATTTCCTCCGAATATAATTTAAAAAGTTTATGAATCTTACATATTCATAAAAAACAACATCATAAATATTACTCTAAGAAGTTGTCAAATAAGTTAATTTACTTGCAGAAATTTTCACTGTCAGATCACAAAAGCAATACATTTTTCATGCAAAGGCTCCTCAATAGGCACACTTGTATTTATTGACAAAATTCTCTCCCAAATATGTGTGAGATTTTATTGTTGGCCTTGTTGACATGTAGCAAAAAAATTTTTATAATGTGAAATAAATTAGGCATATTTTGAACGTTTAAATAATGAACATTAAAAAATAAATAAATAAAAATCTATTCCAGGTCATAACAGACCTGTATGAGGGCTAACTCAGAAAACAGAAGATGATATAAGTTCAGAAATGACCAAAGCAAGTACCAGCAGAGAGGTTGGCTGGCGACATGATCCCGGCGTCATGCCTGTATTTCCGGCGTGTTTTAGGGGCTCTGATGGAGCTGTTGTGTCTCCTACACTTCTTCACGCTCCAGTGATGTGATTTTCTGCTCCCCTCCGCCAGAGCCTCAGAGCCACACATCTTCTTCAGAAACTTCCTCTCCACATATTTCGCTTTGATCCACGATTCTTTCTCCTGCCTAAATCATAAAACATCAGAAGCACAAACGGGAGCTTCTATCAATGAAACATTCACATATAAAAACATAGTAGAAAATACCTTAGTCGCAGACTCTGGCTAAACTTGGCTGCACACTCACCTTGAGCTGCCGGGACCAGGTTTCTTAAGCCTCTGTTCCTCACACGCACCTTCATAAATCTGGTTGGTTGCAGTGTTGCCAAGCTCACACATCAACTACAGAGAAAACAGTCATGAAGAATTGTTTGATTGACAATACCAAGAGCATAGTAACAAATAAAGAAGCAAAAAGGTTTGCTTGAGGTTATAATGGACCTGGTATTCCAAGTTGTCTTTTATTAAAAATAACATGGTTTGGTTGTATGTTCATTTGGCATTTAATACGTGTGTAAAAAAATCCTCTCCCTTTAGACCCTCTGTTTTTTGCGGCACCTGAAGTGCAAAATGGTTTTAGTACTGCTTTATTAAAGGCAATAAGCTTAGGTGCAAAAATAACTGTCCACAGCTTTTCAGTGGATCTTTAGTAAAACCTGACAGTACTACTTCAAAGCCAAAAGACCATTTGTACTGATGCAAGGTGTTAGTAAAACTTGCCCTTAGTTAATTAAAATGAATGTACTAAAATGATTTGAATGAGAATTCAGAGGGTTAATGTGCTTAAAATGTATTCATGAATGTCATGTTGCATTGCAATGTTACATTTTGTTGTGAGATTTTATTAACATAATCTTAACCGGTCTGTGAGATTCACCTCTTACCTTCACAAGCTCTGGCTCCCACGTGTCGAGTGTTAAAGAGCGAACTTTAGAGCAATGGACGCCCAGACTCCTGCAGAGACAAACACAGATCCGAAAATGAACCCCATCCTTTTTCTGGCATATCTTCTGATTGCAAAATAAATAGTCTAGCAATGGCAGGACACATCAGGATCAGCCTCCTTAATAAACCTGTTATAATCACTGAATCTGCAGCCCCTGTTGTGTCTGAGCACATCAAACCTAATGCCTCTGTGTATTATGGGGGTCCTGCCTTGTGTTGGGTCACAGACGCCCAACTCTGAAGAGGCAGGAGAGATTTAATCTGATTAGCAGGCTGGCGCCGGTAATCTGCAGAGGAACTGAGGGAGCAGAAAAGGTGCTTCACCCTGTGGGTGTGACGTCATGTTTACATGAGCCTCGTACAGATGAGGGCCTGCTTTCATGTGAAGGCTGTTGGGTTCAATCTGTCATGAGTGATGCAGTTGGGATAAATCTTCCAACGCAGGTGCTTTGAGGCTTGTCTATATCTGCAGTCAAATCAGTATGGAAGCAGATGGCTTCTCAGATGTTTAGAGTCTCCTTGCGTCTGTTAAAGTCAAATAACAATGGCTTGTTTTGTACTGCTTTGTACTTATTCCTATGACCTATGATTCTTTGAGCAAATCCCGTAACATGAAAAGGTTTGCTCTATGAATGAAAGCATTTTCAAAAAGTACTAAACGAAAGTTGTGTTAAAAGCATTAACACCCTCATGTCGTTTCTAACCTGTAAGACCTTCTTCATTCTTGTTATTAAGATATTTTAAGGGCTCTCTGACCCTCCCATAGACAGCAACATGATGAACGTTTACAGTGCAAACCTATGATTAGAATTGATTTGTTTCAGTCTGTTTAAGTGGAATTTTCTTAAACTGGAAATGTCACTCATAATTTCTAATGCAGTATGCTCATGGTAAATCCTAACAGCGGCTTCTCACCTGTGAATGCCAGAGCACTCGATGCAGAGCAGAATGCCAAGGTTGATGCTGGCCCAGCGAGGGTCGGCCTGGCCACAGTCGCAGCAGATCTCGTTCCCTGGCAGAGACTGGACCCTCTGAAGGATACTCTCTCCCCTGACTATACGCTCCCGCGGCTCGCTGGCAGAGTCAATACTGCTCGTGGAGGGAGACGCTGTCCTGTCCAAACGCTGTGGAATCAAGAGTTTGTGCTCTTCATTTTCTTAACGTTCAAACTATATCAAGTGCAATTTATATAATAGGTCAATGGTATAACACCCAATTCCATGCACAGATCTAGATATATAAAAATAAGAAAAAGTGTTTCACTCCTTTTAAGTATTAAATAAATACCTAAAAAATGGGCCATGTAGTGCAACCAACATATACTTGTTAGTATTAAATATATAT
>JAUCMT010000013.1:2972986-2984796 GCA_032357475.1 Enteromius thamalakanensis | reverse complement strand
CATGATTAATCCACTGAAAATCCGGATTAATTTGATTAAAAATTTTAATCATTTGACAGCCCTAATATATATATATAACACATAACACATAACCCTACAATGTGTGTGTTAACCATTTATTTCATGTATTTTTTTTTATGTATATGACTGTTTCTGCTTCTTGAAATCAATGCCAAGCATCATGTGGTACTTTCATACCGTAAGTTTAACACAGATAAGGGTAAGTGAAGGGTTTGCAGTCATTTTAGCCTTCTACTTGTAAACAGTAAGCAGTATGTAGTCAGTAGTGGAGATCATCTTTATATGAACTTTTGTTTTTTGATAAATCATGAAAAATAATCTCATGATTAATTTCGTCTTTATAGGCAAGTAAGTGAATCGTTTCGTTTAACAAGTTACTTCAAAGAGCATTTAGCGAATCATTTGATTCAAAACGGGACTCATAACCTGTTTCGCACTGAAAAAGGCTAACTTTTAATAAACGAAACCAGATCGGCCGACCTGCACGCTCACTCCAGGAATGGCCGATCTGACAGGATTGTTACTCTGAGGTCAATCACATTTAACAGTGAAGACAAACTCACCATGTCTATCTATCATGAAGAAACATTTCAGCTTCATCAGGCATAACGCCCATATATCCATATCTATACACAGTAGAGTTGTGCAAAGCAGCTGGTATTTGTATCTGTATTTGTTGAGGGGGGGAAATAATAATTTATATGAAATAATAATGGATATGCAATACTACAAACTAATTTGCATTTTTTATAAAAACAAAGCCTTTCAAGGTAACAAAGTATAAAAAGGGCAGATAATTAGGCCAAAATGAGCAAAGATAAAAATCGTTGTCTTTTTAATAGACACGAATAGACACACATTACAAATATACCATTTTAAATTAATGTTAAATAAACGTACGGTTCTGCAAGCATCATGGGCAGTGCGGTCTCCTGGATTTTGGAGGGCCTGTTGAATCCCATGGCATACACTCCTTGGAGTAGCTGAGGTTTCCTGGAAAGAACAAGAAAACAAAGGGCTTCAGTAAAGCACAGTTAAATCCCTGTATAATTTGCATGGGCCAAACAAGACGATCAGCCTCATGATAGTTCTTTTAAAGCTGGAATATAATCAGAAGTGGGAACACGGTCAAACTCACAATCGTAGCTCTTCAAAAGACTTGACGGAGTAAAGCGGAGAGCTTGGATCCCTCTGGAGGACTTCAACTTGATTGGTCGTGTTTACTAGATTACTGCGAATCAGTTTATTCAGGAGCGACTGTGCTGCCTTGTCATCTGTAATTCAGATCCGTTTTAGTTAGCTCTCATGTGGAGAAGACACACATACTCAGACTGAAGAAAACATTGATTATTCTGCTGTAAACGACACCTTTATCATCGTCCTCCGTCTTCTCCTTAACATCTCCTTCGGCTTTTGTCCCTTTTTAATAATAAAAAAAAAGACCATACAGACATCATTATACAACTCCACGACAGCAACACACACATATACACAAACCAAGTGAAAAGGTTATACAAGCTTTAACTCTCACCGTTTGCTTCAGCTTTCGGTTTGTCATCTTTCTCATTTATTTGCAAGCTGCCTATCTGTAAATGAAAATTAGGACTGAGATGTCAGAAAGAACCAAGTCTGTTGCGAATACAAGGAAAAGGGCTCAATACAGATGAAATACTGCAGTCATTTGAAATATGAATTACGAAAATATACCTAACAGTTCTACTGCACTAATATTATCATGCACTATTTAAACTACACTTAACATTATCATGCGACCTAGCGTTACTGCGACAAGACTTCATTGCATGGTCACGTACCTAATAAGGGAGTAATCGTAGCGCGTAACATGCTTTATTCAATCATTCGGCGTTCTGTAAGTTAATTGTTGTTTGAGTTTGAGATTTAAACTCACCGATTCCGCGGCAGCTTCTTGTTCATCGACAGCCTGGGCCCACGAGTCCGATGCCATGTCTTTATTTGTAAATAAAATGTTTGTCCTTAAAAGCGGGAGTCGATGACTTAACAGGGATCTGTTAAATCTAACTGCATATAAAACCTTAATAAAACTAAAGAGGAAAGACGCGAACGCAACAAATTCATACAATGGCGTGTGTTGGTCCTCGCTGCTTATAGCGTGCGACACTCACACCTCCGGCTGGAAACAGACTCGTCTGCGCTTGGTTCCTCTTAAACGTTCCGCTGTAACGTAACATCGGAGCCGTTGAGTTTCTAGGGTAATACAAATTACTTTCTTTCTTTCTTTCTTTCTTTCTTTCTTTCTTTCTTTCTTTCTTTCTTTCTTTCTTTCCTTTTAATGGCGGTTAGCAAATCAAATGAATAGGTGCAAATAAATAACTGTACATGTTATACACTTCGGTTCTATTATCATTTAAATACAATTATAATTGTTTGTAAATACAATAACATTAGCATGCATTTTGCATGACACTGTACCACAAAATCAGTCATAAGTTGTCATTTGTGACAACGTTTAGTTGACTTGAGATACAGCTATGTGAAAATCAGAAAAGTTTTTAGCAATATTGTATAAATATCTAATGTTATATTTACTTAATTTCCTAATAATTTTTGGCATAAAAGAAAAATTGATCACATTGACCTATGATAATTACAGTTGTGGTCAAAAGTTTACATCCTCCTTTCAGAACCTGCAAAATATTTATTATTTTAACAAAATAAGAGGGATCATAAATGCCTGTTATTATATGCCTATACCCTGAATAAGTTTTTTAACATAAAAAATGTTTATGTAGTCCACATAATACTGTGTTCTTACCTGAATGATCCACAGCTCTGTTTCTTTGTTTAGTGATGTTTAATGTTGATCACGAGCCCCTTGTTTGTCCTGAACACTTAAGCTGCCCACTGTTCTTCAGAAACGTCCTTTAGGTCCCACAGATTCTTTGGTTTCCTAGAATTTTTGTGTATTTGAACCTTTCCCAACAATGACTGGAACTCCTATGCAGCTATTACAGAATGTTCAAAAGCCGATGCTCCAGAAGGAAAAACATGTATTGAAAGCTGGGGGATGAAGACCAGAGTAAATTTAATATTTCATCTTCAGGGAAACGTGTAACTATATTCTGTAGCCTTTGGAGGACAGTACTAAATAAAATAAAGAAATTGACATTTAGGCAAAATAATAAAAATGTACACATCTCCATTCTGTGAAAATGTTTTCTTGATGCATAGCTTTCCTTCTGTAGCATCGTTGAGCATTTGATCACACAGAAGAGCTACTGTAGGATTTATGGGATGTGTGATTTTGTGCCTCTCTGGGATGGCAAAATGAAGCAATGGTCACTTGGAGAGTTTAAGCTTCTAGAGGGCACATAAGTCTGAATATATAAATAAAGAAGCATGCAGAGCCAGTAGTGGTTTTACAGGCAAACCCCAATGCCTTGAAATCTATGCAAGCAGCTATTGATAGTCAGTACAAATTGAAGTGCGATCTTTTCTGCTCATTAAAGAATAATTGTTGCTGCTGTGTTTTGGATTAATTGTAAAGGTTGGATAGAACTGTCTGGTAGACCCGTCAAGAAAGCACTAAAACAGTCCAGCCTGGACAGAACAAGAGCTTGAACAAGGAGATGTGGAGCATGTTCTGAAAGGAAGGCTCTGATCTGCAATGTTGTATGAAGTTGACTGTGCATTCAGCTACTTTTTATGTAAATGTAGCACATAACAAAAAACCCTAAAAGTTATATTTTACAGGCAACTGCAACACAGGGACAAGAGCAGTGAATACATGGGAAAATAATGTAACTGACACTAAACAGAAACTTAAATTTAAAAGTAATGCTTTACTGTTCTAGTTGGAAAATGCAATCTGATTTTGTAACTTATACTTTGTAATGCGTTAAAGTGGCTTTTTGTGGATTTTTGAATATGAGCTTTCATGCAGTGTGTAAGACAGCAAGTGAATCACAACATACTAATTCTGTCATATTGCTTTACTTGAGATGACATATGTCACATTTGCATATCTGTAACCTGAGAGTAATCCATATATCTACCTTTTTGGTAACACTTCAGAATAGCGGTCAGAATGATGCATTAGTTAAGCATTAATTAATGGTTCATTTGTTCACAATTAAGCATTAGTTGAGCAAAAACACACTAGTAATTAATGATTAACTTAACATTTTACTCATTAATTAGTAGTGTGTTTTTGCTCAACTGATGCTTAATTGTGAACAAATGAACCATTAATTAATGCTTAACTAATGCATAATTTTGGACCCCTATTCTGAAGAGTTACCTAAGAAAGAAGGGAAGGAATATAAAGTACATAAAGTATAACTAGAGTCAAGGGTCAAAAGTTATCCAGAGCTCAGGGCTAAAATGCAGCAAAATAAATAAATTAAATCAATCTTAAGAATTAAGATATCTTGTGCTATTTGCATTTTGGTACTGGTCCAAGTTCCACTTCTGGATCTAAAAAGCTTGATCCAAACTGATCTCAGCACTACCAGTTGGCAGTCTAGCTGATCCTGCATCTAAACGCTTACATCAGCTATCAGCTAAAGACCATATATCAGAAGACAGGTTCAGCTGGAAACCATGTATAATCAGCTACCATCACAAAGACCTCTATATTTGTGCTACAGCAGAGATCCACTTACTGTATATCCATGCCATACACTGCTGTATCACAGCACATAACGATAAAAGATATAATACTATAATTTTCCCTTGTGCATTCCAATTAATCTCAATCATACTGCAGTTGGGTTATTTTAAACGGGTTAACATATATAATAAGTAATAATATGAATAATAATAAAATACAGCTAACTTAAACAATAAAACACAATAAAAATTCTGACATAATAAAAAAAAAATTACTCATCAGGGTTAATATGGAAATGTTTTTAGCAAGATGCAGTTCACTTCTCTGCTGAGTCCACTAGATGGAGCTATTATGCAAGTGTAATTCACCTATACTCCCACGGAAAATGTATCCATGTAAAATCCAATGCATAAAACCATTACTCCAGTCTGCACACGACCCTTCATAAACATTGAAAACGGTTTTTGTTGTCTAATAAGTTGTGGAAACCATCATGCACTTTTTTAAAATACGCCTATTAATTTAGCAATACATTCAGAAGAACTTAGAGAATTAATCAAAAGTCACAGTAAAGGGATTTACAGTATAATGTCACATATTTCTATTTTAAATAAATTTTGTCGTTTAAACTGTCTATGAATTAAATTCCTAAAAAAATAAATAACACTGTTTTGAACATTAATAAGAACCATTAGGTTAGGCTATTATTAACTATAAGTAGGCCTATGACGTATATTAAAATTATTTCTGAGCGATCATGTGTGAGACTACTGAACATTTTGAAAAGTTTGCCATCTCAGAGTAAATGTCACACGCACAGGATCGTGAGGGCACTAGGACCCGGGAGCCCCCCACGCAGGTACATAAACAGGAAGCTGGTGATAGTCTAGCACCAGACATTGAGTTCATGACTCTCCCCGTCAGGTCTCCTCTTCTCATCTACTCACGCGAGTACTATCTATGCTGTTCGGAGCGTTTATATATCACCCTCATCACCCTGCAAGCGGACCCGGTGCAATGTGTTTCTCACCAACCTATCACTGTTGTTTGAGTTTCAGTTTTCACGGATCGCAGCTGGATTGCAATGCTCATCTCACTTCTCACTGGGCAGGCAGCTGAAAGGGCTAGACGCCACCGCGAGGGCCTTTGCGCCTATTGCGCTCCCCAGACCACCATTGGGCTGTATGCCCTTTGCGTCCGGGAAACGGGCAGACCAGGTGAAAAGGGGGAGGTCCTCACCTGGTCCTGTTGCGTCCACCTCCTACACGGCTGTTTCCCGATTGCTGCTTCAGATTTCTCTCCTTGTGGGTCACCATCGGATCATCTCCACCCCATTTGTTGATTCGGTTGCGGCGGGGAATTTCATCGATCAGGCTGCCCACTTGGGAATGAAAACTGAGGTGTTATCTCAGCCGTTAGAGATCACAGCCATCGACGGTCATCCCCTTCACTTCAGTCCCATCACTCAACGCACTCAAGAAGTCCAACTCACCATAGAAAATCACTCTGAGAAAATCCAATTCTTCATCACCACCCTCACCTCAACACTTATCATCTTGGGACACCCGTGGCTGATGATGCATGATCCATTCATTTCATGGACCAACCACAGGATCGTCCACTGTCAGGAGCTTTGCCTCCAGGCGGGCGGCTGGGACGTGTTCAGGGGAGTCCGAGGGCTCCGATGTCAAGTTGGATGGAGTCCCCGTTCAGTACCGTGACCTGGCTGAGGTCTTCAGCAAAAGACGTGCCACCTAGCTGTCTCCCCATCGCCCGTACGACCTGGCCATCGACCTCATGCCAGGCGCGGAACCACCCCACGGCCACCTCTACTCCCTGTCAGCGCCAGAACACCAGGCCATGGAGGAATAAGTGGCGGAGGGACTTCGAGCTGGTACCCTTCGCCCCTCCAGCTCTCCAGCGGCCGTGGGGTTCTTCTTTGTCAAGAAGAAGGATGGTGGTCCATGTGTAGACTATCGGGGCCTCAACCAAGTTACTATCAAGAACCGTCACCCGCTTCCACTGACCAACACTGCCCTGGACGCTCTCTCTGGTGCCCACTTCTTTACGAAGCTGGACCTACCGAGTGCCTACAACTTGGTCTGCATCAGGGAGGGCGATGAGTGGAAGACAGCCTTCATAACCCCCACTGGCCACTATGAGACCCTGCTTATGCCGTTTGGTCTGTGCAACAGTCCGACCGTATTTCAGCAGTTCATCAATGATGTTCTCCGGGACATGCTTGGCAGATGGTGCTACGCTTATCTGGATGACATCTTAATCTATTCGAAGAACTTCGAGGAGCACACCCAGCATGTCCGAGCAGTCCTTCGGAGGTAGCTGGCCAATCAGTTGTACTGTAAGTTGGAAAAATGTGCTTTTCACCAGCACTCCACCACATTCCTGGGCTTCGTCATCTCCTCGCAGGGTGTGGCCATGGATCCCCAGAAGCTGGAAGCCGTACGTTCGTGGCCCCTACCCACGTCTCTCAAACAGCTCCAACGCTTTCTGGGGTTCGCCAATTTCTACCGGCGATTCATCCGGGGCTTCAGCGCAACTGCGGCACCTCTGACTGCTCTCACCAAACCATCACGTGGAGAATTCATCATCACCCCTGAAGCTACTCAAGCCTTCCACCAGTTATGTCACCTCTTCACCACCGCACCCATCCTCATCCATCCCAACCCCGGCAAGGCTTTCGTTGTTGAGGTGGACGCATCCGATGTGGGCGTAGGAGCGGTCCTCTCACAGCGCGGTCCAGACGAAAAACTACATCCTTGTAGTTTTTTCTCCAGAAAATTTAACTCCACTCAGCAGCGTTACGGGGTAGGGGACCGTGAACTGCTGGCCATCAAGTGGGCTTTGGAGGAATGGCGCCTCTGGGCTTACAACAGGCTTTTTGGATGATTAATGGTGGCTGAAGAAGGTTGATGTTCCAGCCCAGCTTTCAGTTTGTGCACTTTGATTTATTTGCACAGTCTGCTAGTAGCATTCATTTTAATTAATCAGATCAAGTCTCTTTAAATGATAATGTTGTGTGTTAGACCTGTCAGACCTGTGTTATAATATCAATTTTGGTGCTATACTGTTGACTTGATAATTAGCATTTCCTTATGTTATTCATCGATTGACCTGTTCCATCTCTGTGCTTCTGTGGAGATTTTTATCCCTGATTTTAACCTTTCGCATAATTTTGTTACTTGCCTGCGTGATGTGAGCTTCTCTGATTACATTCTGCGTTCACACACTCAAAGAGATTGTTTTCCTTCACACCACTGTTGTTTGTGGTTTTATTGTGAGGAAACAATCTTTCGCACCCCTTGTGTCTCTGAGTTTGCCTCCAGAATTAGGTTTAATCCTTCTCTGGCCTTGGATGAATTTGGCCTTTTTTAGATTTTATGATCAGATTGGTCAATTCAGGTGACAAGTTTGTGGTTATGTGAACTGTTCTCTCCTGAATGAGTTAGCATATCTGGAAGATTAAGAAGTTTTTCTTGTCTCACTTGATCTTGCTTTCTTTTGCTTTTCTCTATTTATTCCTACTTACTTAAACCATCTTACTAAAACCTGCTCTGTCCAGCATTTTACTGCTGGCAATTTTTTTTTTCCATGCTTGTGCCTTCTTACTACATTCCAATCCATTGGGACCGTGCTTGGCCATTGAAACAGTTTAATATCAAATTGTTTGTTAGACAATACGAATTCTGTTACATTACAATAGTATAAATTAAAATATTTTTTTCTCTGGTCTCTAGAGGGCTTTTCCTGATCCAGTTTGCTTAGGGCTTTTGTCTTACTGATCCTTTTAAGATATCCATTTACTTTGTTTATGACCACAGCTGCCCCCACCTTGAATTCAGTCTGCCAGCCACAAATTTGTATTGCGGTCATTGAGTGAATGCCCTGTGGAGGGTACTGAGCTGCCAGGCTGGTTTCTTAATTTAAAGAGTTTTGTCCCACTTTGCAATAAGATTCCCTAATAGCTTATTTTAGTATGGTCTAAGGAAAACAACACTTTACCAGCATTTGTTAATCTCAGATCATACCAACTTTAGCATTTCTAATGCCTTATTAAATCACAAGTTGTGTTTGTTAGCATTTTTGAATGCCTTATACGCCGAGATGTGCAAACAGCGAACAGCTGCACAGTTCTTAACAATTCCTGATAGCTGCATTCTTGCTGAACGCAGATCAATAGTTATTGCAAGAGAATGTGTCGTTCGCTGTTTACTCAGTTCAACCTCTAACATAAATAGGTGCTATTTTATTGCAAAGTGCTGCAAAACCTGTGTGACTATAATCTGAGATTGGTCAGATTTCTTTTCGCTTTGAGCTGTGCTGTTATTAATTTTCTACTTTTTTCTGTGAGAGATGGAGGCTAGGCCGAGCAGAATGCAAGTTGATTCTCTATTGTTCTTAGATCAAAGTTTTTAGTTATTATTCAGTTTAAATTGTACTCTTATATTTAGAACAATGATGGGACATCACCTGGTAAAATAAAGGATAAATAAATGATTCCGAATTGAGTTGCTAATATTTGATTCTTCCCTTGTGGACGGTTCAAATTTACTACCCTCTCGTTATGTTAGGGGTCAAAAACGTCCCCTAAATTAAATGGCTGTAAAAATGTCCCAGATAAATATTTTTTCAAATTTTTTTTCATAAATCTCTTTTTCAACTTCAGTCCTGTCCAAAACTACCAAATGTTAAAAAAAAACCAGGGTTTTGACTCTATAATTGCAAATTTCATAAATGATGTCACTGATTTGGGAAGAAAACACACAAAATTACTTATTTTCAATATAAAAGGTAATTGTGGATTGGATTTTTTTAACCTTTTTCACAGTCTTGGACATGTGAAAGATTACTAACAACATTAGATTTCATGCATTGTTAGTGTTTTTGCAGCATCAGATTTACATTTTTTCTCCCTCTCGTTATGTTAGGGGTCAAAAACAACCCCTAAAAGAAAGGGCTGTAAAAATGTCCCAGATAAATATTTTTTTCAAATTTTTTCACATAAATCTATTCATCAACTTCAGTCGTGTCCAAAAATACCAAATGTTTTTTTATTATTTTTTTATTTTTATTTTTTTGCAGCATCAGATTAAAATTTTTTCTTTTAACATTTTTACCGTTGATCACCATTTGGCACCATTAACCCTTTAGCTTTTATATGGAGTTATATGGAGCATAACAGCATATTATAGTGTGTGAGAGTATGAGAGAGTGTGTGGGAGACCTTTCTGCACTTACATTGATGTGTCTGGAAAAATCTAAACAAGGGCCTCATCTCTAAAAACTCCATGGAGTAAACAAAAACATAGTAAGTGTATTCATGCACCTGCTGCCTTTTGGATGGAGCACTAAACAATGAAACTATTTATTTAGTGTGTGTGTGTTGTTCAGTCTTTCCAGCAGGACTTGCAGCAAATCACTTGGTGCTCTCTGCAAGTGTGTCCACCACAACAGATGCAAATGCTAACAGTTTTTTTTTTCTCTCCTGTGCACAACTTGCATCTTTTCCTCTTTATCCCTGAGCTGCAGGTGTCTGTTGGTGTCTGTGGATTTGTGTCTGGAGGGGCAGTTGCAGCAGTCTGAATCTCTCTCACCAGTGCAGCAGCAACTGGTGCTCGTGGGAGATGCTCTCTTCTCAAAATTGCTGCAGAGACCAGAGAATTTCCCAGCTCTTCTAGGAAAAGCCGCCTTCTAAACAGCTTTGACTGGTTCCAGGAGGGATCCACAGCTAGGAAGATGACATATGCATTATATGCCGAGACGTCCACCATATTATAAAACAACACCTGTGGCCACCGGTTGGTCCTCCTCCTGCAGCTGTAGGTGCCGACAACCTATGAAAATAAGAGAACAAGAATAGAATAAGTACACAAAGTATTTTTATGCTGCACATGACAATGAGAATACACATGCAAACATTGTTAAAATACAAACTGTATCTTCTAAATTTATCTCTAACAAGCACATCAATTCTGTAAAAATTAAAAGGAATAGAATGCATGTAGTAATAAATGTGTAATGGCACATACCTTGTCTAGATTGTCGACACCTCCCTTGCAGCGGTTGTAGTCACAGATTATCTCTGGCTTCCTTTTTGGTCCCTCTGTTACCACTGCTTCACGGTGACTTGTGCTGATGAGGATCACACTCCTCCCCCGTTTTGGAATGTAACTCACAGCCGTGGTGTTATTTGTGAAGGCAAAGACAGATGAAAGGGCAGGTCGTCCTTTGACTTGCACCAGGTTGGGTGGCAGCTCTGGTTTATTTTTCCTTATCGTCCCGACCAAGGCTATTTTTTTCCGCAGAAGCTCCTGAGCAAGCGAGTAAGACGTAAAAAAATTGTCACAAGTGACAGTGATTCCCTGGAGTCCTTCTGTCATCTCCAAGACAACACGCTTTCCCTGACCCACCTCTGCAGCATCTCCTGTCTTACCCAGGTAAATGTCACACTTCCAGGCATAGGATGTGGCAACATCAGCAGTCACCCAGATTTTCAGTCCATATTTGGCTGGTTTTTTAGGCATGTATTGCCGAAAGCTGCATCGTCCTTTGAATGGCACAAGTTGCTCATCCACTGTGACATCTTTGCCAGGGTTGAAAAGGAGGGGAAGGCGATGAGTCCACATCTCCCACAGGGATCTGATGGGGGCAAGCTTGTCCTCTCTATGGCGAGCTGGTCTCTGTAGCTTGTCATCAAAACGCAGAACTCTGCTGATTTCATGAAATCTTGACAGAGACATGGTGGCTCTGAAAATCGCACGACCACTGCGATCATCCCACAGGCAACGTGTGGACTCCCCTCTGGACTTGTAGACGCCGGCCAAAATCAGTAGCCCCATGTAGGCACGAAGTTCAGTAGAATCCACATCACTCCAGGTTCTCATTGTGCGGTGCCCATGGAGGTTGGTCATGCTGACAATGAGGTCAATAATCTCCTCTGTAAAAAACAAGCTAAAGACAGAATCCACATTCTGGACCCTTGCAATAGCATAACGCGTTGGCCCTGGAGTCACGCCTCTGGCAGGTTGATGAAAAAATGTTGTTTCCACGTTGGTGGAAAGCCACACTTCACCGTTTCTCCCAATCCATCCAGATCCAGGATCTTCTGAATCCTCCTCGACTTCAGTGGAAGCTGGAGAGGACGATGAAGGTGCCACAACAAAATCAGGATCTGACTCTC
>JAUCMT010000013.1:2960341-2972886 GCA_032357475.1 Enteromius thamalakanensis | reverse complement strand
TAAATAATAATTAACTGAATGCACAGTAACCACATTTGATACATTATTAACAACTTATTAAGACACATACACACACACATATATCTATATATCTCTCTCAATATTTTTTTTATGTATTTATTTTTTGTTATCATTATTATGTTTATTTACTGCTGGTTTGAATTATATATGGCTAAAATATTGTAATACACACTATTTGAACCCCTGTTCTAAATCTACATTATGACACTTATTGAGTGATATTCAAGTTTACTAATTAGTATAAGCTAATAGTTAAAGCTAAACTACCATTAATATACTGCTAATAAATGGAATTTGACCCTCAATTTTAAAGTGAAACTTAAATCCATATTAATTATGGCACATAATGGCACCCTTAAAATGTTAGGTTAATCATTAATTACTAGTGTGTTTTTGCTAAACTAATGCTTAATTGTGAACAAATTAACCATTAATTAATGCTTAATTAATGCATTATTCTAGACCCTTAAAATAAAGTGTTATGAATTTTGTTATGCATATTTTTTTGTATCTCAACATGTGCCGCCTGAAGCATGTTCAGCATGTTCTTGCTTAGATTAGAGGTCCAAATGCTGCAGTACAACGACAAAGAGCAAGTTTTGAAATCAGTAATTCTCGACGTTGCCTGTAGATGCTGCCCCACACCTCCCTAACTTTTTCACAGACAGGCACTTCTCAGTGACACAGCAGAAGAATTTGCTAGAATGAGACATTACATATTTAAAATAAGGGGAAATGTCTATCTGTTTCTGCATTCAGGCTTTCTTCTGTGAATCAAGAAAGAAGAACAGCAGCCAGATTTCTAGCCTCAAATGATGTGTTCTAACAAAAATAGGCTTTTAATTCTGTTCATTTACTCTATTTATGCATCTATTGCGTACAGTGCTGTAAATTAATGTCTACACTATACCAAAATAATACCTACATTTTATTAGAATCTCTCTTGTATTGATTATTGACTATTTTACTGTTTCACTATCAAGAGTGTGGTCTTGCTTGGTCTCTTGTTAGTCTAAATGAGTAATTGATTCTGGTTTGTTTTCTTGTTGAATAGGCTGACTGATGGTCGCAATCTGCATTCTGTGTCTAAAGATTGCATCAGTTTTCATCGAGAAACATTCATTTCTTCCCAAAAGTGATTGTAACTGGGGGAAAGAGGGAAAACCCTGTCTTTTCATCTTTGCTATTCATAATGATGATCTTTGCAAGTGTCCATGGTAACCAGCGATAGACGAAATGCTCCTTCCCTGCGCACAGTTTTAAGTTCCCCAAAAATATATCTGTTTTCAGATACAGCTGACGACACATATATGCAATACAGCAATCCGCAATCTTTGAGCTAATATTTTCACATTCCCTTCATAGTGAGGTGAAATGCTTAAACATTTTCCACTATGATTTGCACATTAAAACAATCTAAAGCAACATGAGAAAACGTGAAATATTTGATATTGTTAGAATTTTATTATCACTCATAAAATAATTTAGAATGGTATTTATACCTTGTTTATTCTTAATAATGAGCTAGAATTATATTTCTCTGAATTTATTAATTTAATTTTTAATTTACATTCAGATTCGGATGAGTCAGTCTGCATTCAGAAGTCACTCATAGTGTAAATTCTGTAGTTCCCCATTTACATCCATCCAAATGGTATACAAAATGTTTGATGAAAAAACCAAGATGTACATAAAATATTAAAATGCACATTTAAAAAAACTATTTAGATGTTTATTTACACACAAACTACTATGGAAACAAACTAAAAAAAAATACTTTATGCACAACAAAAAAATATATGTGAATTTGCCTCAACAGATAATGTGACTGAATAATTGTAAAAAAAAAAAAAATATATATATATATATAGTAGGCCTATATATGTATAGTAGGCCTAAATGTAATAAATTATAGTAATTTATTATCAAAAAAAAAGTATGCAGTAACAGTGCTTTGCAAAAGTTTTATGCAATATTAAATTTTTAAGCATAAATCAACTTTGCTGCTTTGGATTGAAAGAGTCACCTGCACAGCTACAGTTACATAAGGAAAGGACGTGACATGTGGCCAGGAATTTGTGCTCTGCATTTAACCCATCCAAGTGTACACACAAAGCAGTGAGAAGTGAACACACACACACACATCTTGAACACACACTCGGGGCAGTGCTGTAGTGCCTTGTTCAAGGCTGGAGAGAGTGCTGGGAATTCACTCCACCCACCCACACACCCACAACCCCTGCCGGACCTGGGACTCGAACCCGCAACTTTTGTCCACTAGGGAAAACACATCAGAGGATCTGGCAACGTGGAGGAGCATGATATGCAACCAGATGTCTGTGTTCGAAAATTCTATTGTATCGCTGTGGCACTAAGCCCTATATAGTAGGCAGGTCATCCCTCTCTAGTGCCTTTCACCTATTCAACACGATGCCAAAATGAAAAGAGGACACTGATGACTTTTCCTGTTCAGATTGTTTCAAAAATGTCAAACTCCCAACTTCTTATCCCTATCCGTCCTAAAGGACCCTTCTACTACTATTTTTACTGTAATGTTGTTACAGTGTTTGTCTTGTTGCCATGCTGAATGTTTCGTATATTATATGTCTATATTTTCTTTAGTGGAGGTTAAGATAAAAGGTACAATTATAAAATAATTAGTAAAATAATCACGACTAATCACATTCGAAATAAAAGTTTTTGTTTAATATATATGTGTGTACTGTGTAGATTTATTATATATATATATATATATATATAAATATAAATACAAACGCAAGCATGTATATATTTGAGACAATGTTACAGGCATAACTGCTTATTAAATATATTTATATAATCTAAAATATACATGTAAATATATCAAAATATGTGTATATTTAATAAATATGCACAGCACATATATTGTATGCACAAAAACTTATTTTGGATGCAATTGTTTGACAGCACTAAAAATAACTCATTTTAACTCAATAACCTCTTTATTAGGTGAGTAGCTTTGTCATTTTATATCTTATACGTAATAACTGTTGGCCATAAACAGCCAACACAGACGCATCCTAAACGTGTGACATTTAAGTCTGAAGAAGTCTAAAGGTTAGTAGCGAGGCCTGTAAAAGAGAGGCAAGTACAGAGCTCTGTAGTGTGTCTGTATCCAGACGTGACTGCTTCATTGTGTCAGCAGACAGGCAATCATTCTCCAATAACGTGTTTCCAGCACTGCCTTATTACATTCTTAATAATACATTAGTTTCTTTATAACGCCGACACACAATAGCTAATTGGTACCCTTTCTTCTGGGCAAAACCCCCAAAATGTACATTAATCTAATCTACAATATAAACACACTTTGAATTTGAATCAAGGGAAGTAAGTCTGTGTTGTGCTTCACTGTCCTACAAAGCTTCAAATCCTGGCTTCTGGACCTCAGCGAGTTAGTTTGGGTGCTTCAGACATGCGGGTCTACTCCAGCACCCAATGGTGGATTTCCATCTGGGCCGGCATATTTTATTCAAGAGCTTGACTTACACGGTTACCAGCCATGTTGCCCTGGGCTTTTACACAGTCGCTCCACGCCACCGAGAGACAAAGAGCCCACTCTGAAAACGATCTCTGTGTAATAGCTTGTGAAGTGACCTCTGGTATTGTGCGTTTCGCTGTGGACGGCTGATGCATTTTGAATGCTTTTCCTCAGAACCTCTGAACTACACAATGGGGTTACATCATCCTCAGCGGAAAGCCAATCGGTGCCACGCAGTGCGATTTTTGATATTTTAATTAGCAGCTGGAGCTCTGTTACATCATATTTGCCATCGCAGTTTCATTTCCAGAGACTAGAAGATTTCCACAGAGGGCTCGAGGCCATCGTTTGCGTCGGAAAAGACGTCTTTTTGCGTGCCGCGATTGTTCCCAAGGCTTTCTGTTGAAGCCTCTGCACCAAAAAATCACTCTCTGAAACATTCTCGTACACTTCCACTGACGACTTTGCGGTAGCAAAGAGAGCTGAAACCTGTAATGGTAACCATGGAAACAGTCCAGTCAGCCAACAGTGTGTGTAGCCTTTTGGTGTGCATGGTGTACATACTGAGTGAGGCTCTCTGACTCACGCTCGCAACGAAATCACAAGCAGCCCTCCAAACAAATCCACACACACACTGCAGCTTGACCTTATCAGTCATTTAAACACTGCACTCTGTGATTTAATGATGGAACAGTGCTTCAGATGTATTATAGGAAGTATTTTGAAATGTAAAAATAGCATTCACTCCCTTTGATTTAACACACATACATTTATTCTATCATTGCACAATGCTGTATACATTAATTATTCATTATTTAAATGGATAAAATTTGTTTGTTTGTTTGTATGCATATACATACACTCAAATGTATTGGTATTATTCATATAATGATTGATTTATCTTATCAGTATATTGTATGTAAATAATTTATTAATTATTTAAGTGTAAGGATTTAACCAAATATGTTACAGAAAATGTATGAAATGTTTAATATGTATGTACATAGGAACAAATTTATTAGACATAATTTATATGATTGGTTTATCACATCAATCCTCCCTCAATGGGATATGATTTAATTATTAATATAAATAAATGAATTAATATTGATATTGTATTCTTATGATTGATTTATAATGATGTAATCTGTTAAATTAATATTATATATATATAATTACACATATAAATGTATTTATTTGTGTGTATAGTTAGATACAAAAATATAAATGTTTAAATTTAAAAAAAAAAATGATATATTCTTTTATTTATTATTATTATTATTATTAAATCAATTATTCACCTCGTTCACACTCACTCATAATGGACTGGATAAAAATCTTGGCAATCTTGGATAAAAAACTAGTTCCATTTTCATAAAAAACAACATGAAAGTTCGTTTTAGCTTCTGAACAATCATTCAAATATTCCAAATACCATCTCAAAATTCCAGAACCCTTCCATTTCACTAAAGCCACCACATTTCCCTATTCTGATCATGCCTCTGCAGGATTCCATTTTCACATGTGTGAGTCATAATGTGTCTTGGTTCGGGGCACTCCCATGAAACCCATGCCTGGAGCCCCCCGCCGAAACCAAAGCAAAACATAGAAGCAAAATGCAAATTGCAGCAGGAGCCAGATTATTTGCATGTCTCTTCCACACACACCACACAGAGCCGACTTCCCTTGTGCGTTACGTAACGCCTCCTGATGTGAGCTAACGTTATCATGTTGTTCCTTCTCTGGGGTTTGTGACATTTTTGAAACGCATGAGGTCACAATCTGAACTCACTGCTTCGTGCTTTTTAGGAAAAGTCATCAGTGTCCTCTTTTCATTTTGGCATCGTGCTGAATAGGTCAAAGGCACTAGAGAGGGATGACTCGCCTACTATATAGGGCTTAGTGCCACAGCGATACAATAGAATTTTCGAACACAGACATCTGGTTGCATGTCATGCTCCTCCACGTTGCCAGATCCTCTGCTGTGTTTTCCCTAGTGGACACAATGGAAGTTTCAGGAGGGTTGAATCTGTTTCCATGGCAGCCCATCCATCCAGCCAGCATTTCTAATGATGGTTACCTCCAGATGGGCAGGAGAAGCTCTCGAAAACTCCCTCGTACAGTTGGCAGATCATATTTGCTCCGACACGCCACGTGATTACCTCCAGAAACGGTGTGCTTTGACAATGCTCATCCCAAACCATGAATCATTTAAAGCTGGTGGCAGAGGCAGAAATGTCACGTCCCCTGGATCTGAGCGCGTGCACAGATTTAACCGGGCTAAACGGAGCACTAGAGATGTGTCAGGAAGAGGAAAAAATATATAAAAAACATCAGGAACGTTTCTCAAAATCTTTATTATAACAGATATTCTGTAGAAATGTTCTGTGAGATAAATACGTAATATATTCAAGAAGACGTTCTTGAGGTCTCGAGGTTCGTCATGCATGATTAGAATACATCACAAGTAGTATGAAAGAGCCCTGTAAACATGACCACCGAATATTAATAAACCTGTGCACATGAAGAAAGCACAGAAAGGTACGTTTCTCGTCAGGATAAATTTGGCACATCTACAGTTAATATGCTTTACGATAATAAGGTTACTGTCCTTAAACTGACATTCCAGATCGAACATCAAATGAATGAAATGAAACGAAGCAGATCACGAGAATCACAGTTAAGCTACATACAAAACATTTATCCAAAGCAAAAGTCACTTCTCGTCATCGTTCCATTATATAAAACGGTTGCTCAACCTTCAACACTGCAAAATATGTATCCAAAGATTTAATAAATAGCTTTTTTCTTTTCTTTTCTTTTTTACATATACGCAGTGGAACCTCTTTGGAGGTCCACTCTTGGAAGAAAAGGTTGACATTTGCTAGTATACCATTAACACCACCAGTAGGCTACTGGGTTAAGTGGGAAGATACTGGTTTGATGTTAATGGTACTGTTTGCTCAGTCTCAATCGAATTGCTTCATTAGAACAAAAAATAAATAAAAAAGAAGGATCCGGTCTCTAATGAGACCGAACCCTGTCATTGCACATATCTCGGAGTATAGTTTGGAAAACACAGTATTCCTTCAAGCCCCTGGGCCGCTCTTCCGGACCGCCGGTTCACGCTGTAAACCCTGGACAATGGAGTTTGGGAGATCGAGAGGAGAATGCGTGGAGTGCTTGTCGCCAGATGGGAGAGAGTGCCTCTTCACAACGTCTTTGGATATACACATCAGAGAGGTTCAGAGTCTTTGGGTCCGTTCACGCCGAAGAGGACTTCTCTGTGCTCTTGTCCAGTGCTTCGCCATCGTTGTCTTCCTCGACTGTCAGTGAAGAGAGACACAAGGGTTATAATGAGAAACCAACTCACAGATATACCCTCTATTGTCTGCGCACTGCCACAAAGATGGAGATTCCATGTCGCCATGAATTTTAATACATCAGAAATGGCGCAATACATCACTGTCTCCTAAAACGCGAAGCAGAAAGCAGACAGTGTGTGAAGTGACAAAAGCAGACAAAAAAACTGCGCGTGTTGCATTCGACGCGCACAATTTCGCGCGCAAAGCGCAACATGGAATTTCGCATCCTTGCGAACGATAATGATAAACAAAGGCTTTGCCCGTTACCTCTTTTGCTTCTCCCGATCTGCCCCAGCTTCGGTGGCCGTTTATTCTGGTTGGCACCGAAAAAGTTGTTGGTGTCTTGGAGGCGGCAGGTGAAGGAAAGGTGTTCCTCGTCGCCGTCGTTGCCATAATGAGTCATTTTGTCCTCGTTATACGGTAATACATCCGACATGCTGTGTGAACTGACAGCGGATACTGTATGTGCTGCTGAATCGATAGCGCGAGGTGAATTCCGTGGCGCGGATCTCTCGGCTGTTTACCTCTATCGCACGTGTCTCCAGGAGTGGCTGGCGAGGACGCGAGGCGAACGCATGTAATTTCCTTCGTTCGGTTCAAGCCCGCGTCAGTTCCTCCAAATGTTCCCTACGCTGGAAAGGCGAATGGATCGCGGAGGAATGCGCCTTTGCGCTCTCGGGGCTTGGCGGAGGCTGGAGCGTCGTATGGAAAACCTGAGAAACAAATGCAAATTGGGAAGCGATGCAAAACAAAGATCCCCGATGGAGAATGAACGTCACTGAGGCGCGGGCCTCCTCTCCAGCTCTTTCGTTGCAGCTATCGCCAATATTAATCTTCTTGGGAAATTTCCAAGCTATTTGTGCATGGAACAGAATGATTCCATGTGTCGCTAACCAATAAAGATGTCCGATATGATGAGCCCTTTATTATTTTATTGTCTTAAAAAATGTAATTTAGTATATAAAACCCATCAAGCAGCCTACAGAGTGTACAAAATTATTAAGTCTTAAAACATAGTATTTTTTTAAATTTGTTTTTAAATAAAAACTTTTTTTTGTGTGTGATCCATTAATCTTAAGACATATAAACAAGAGGATCTATTAACATTTTAATAATACTGAAAACCATAATTTCACAAATAGAAACTATTAAAGACAAAAATAGAAAGTATTTAAGTCCAAAAAACTAAAAATAAATAATATCTTTATTTTTATTCCCCTCACAAAAGAATGGAAACCGTTAACTTCGAATATACCAATAAAGAAAAAAGTCATCACAGCATATAAAACACATAGGAAGGACTTATTATTAAAACGCACATTTCTTTTAATAAGAATTCATCTTAATTTATTCCAGTTGCTTTATGAGGAGTATTGTCAAGGTTTATCTCAGTAGTTCTCAATCCTGGAGTGTGAGAGTACTGCACATTTTGGATGTCTCTCTTATGTAATACACCTGCATCACCTCGTTTGTTCATTTGTAGGATCCTGAATGTGAATTTAACAAATATATGAACTACATATGCAACAAACTTCATGACCTGTGATCATATAGCACTGTAGGGAAAAGGTTTATCAAGAAAACAGGCACACAAATAAGAACTGCCTCAGTTTAATAAAACTCAAAGCCATCTACATTTTGTGAGACCTCATATCTTAGATGTAACAAGAGCCCATGTGTTATTTTATTTAGTCATTTCATCTTTATTGCATGCTTTTTCAGTTAAAACCCGGCCAAATGGAATAAGATATTAAAACATGCTCACAAGAGAAGGCCATATGGGATGTTTTCCGCCCTCTATGTATAGGTTTTCATTTTGTAATATCAGAAGCTGAAGTGATGCTGAACTCATACTGGCACAATCTAGATATATGATCTGAGGGGGTTTGCTCCTCTGTCCAAGATTTCGAGAGCATAATCTTCTGCACCGGGCACAGTTCTAACCTTTCCAGGATTGAGCAGACATTGTCACTCTGCTGCAGAAACGAGCGGGATGAAAGCACTGCTTCCTCCCGTCTGTGAATGAGAGGCCATTTTGTTCCCTTCTATATCTGATCTGAATAGCTGAAATGGGAAACGCACAGAGCTGGTTGAGCTTTGTCTCGGTTTGCTAAAAACCAGCCTGTTTCCTCTCAGAGAGGGTATTTGAATGCTTATGATTCAGACAGTTTAATATTGGGACGAATGATGAAGATGAGCAGAGCGTAGAGCACTTTCAGAATGAAAATATAAGATACAATGTGATTCTTTATAGAAAAATAAAAGACGCTTAAAATATACTGTACAGTCTAACTTCTGTGTGTCTGCAGTTAAGTATAAATGGTGTATAAAAGGTTTTTTTAGAAATAATGAATTTGTTTCACTGAAACTACAGTATGTGCAATAATTCAGAAGAAAAGTTTCATGAGAAAAAAACAAACAGCCTGAGTAAATTGTACCAACATATAGAATTGTGGGTATTATAGATTGTGGGTGTTTTGTCCTGAAAATGTTAAGTGACGTTACGGATGTTACTGACTTTGCTCACATGCCAAAAAAAAATCCCCCCAAAATGTGATAATTTTCTGATTTTCCCCCATATTGTTACATGGCCCAAATATGGTGTGCCCGCACTGTAAAAACACATGTAATTTTAACGGTTAAATGTTGTAAAAATGCCACAAAAAAGTAAATAGGTTAACAGTACATTAAGTGCTATATACAGGGAACCAGACATTTCATGTACAGTGTAAAACTAAAAAAAACTTTAACTGTGATAATGCTACGGTAAAAACCTGTTAAATGCTTAATGGTAAATTCCTGTTAAATTTACAGGAAAACACTGTAAACTGACATTCCCAGAATTCCCTGCATTGCATTTTTGATTTTTTCCCCCCTTTGAAATAACAATTTTTCTTCTTAGTTTTTTTTGTATCAGTTATGTTTGTTAGGGTTTTGTGTTACATGTAATGTTGTTAAATGAATGTTATTGCATATTGCATATTTCAGTTAAATACATGATGGTGTTTAGTGTTTGTGTGAATGACACTGAGCTCCTTCTGTATATTTTAAAGCTGCTTGTGATGAGCTTTGCTTAGTCATGTGATGTTCTCTTCATCACCCGCATTTGGTGCTTATCAGTGTGTTTTAAAGCTACAAAACAGATTTCACTACTTTAATAGGTTGGTATGTTAACATTATATCAGTTATTCCAGTACAGTACTAACTGTAAATAAAACATAAAACCGTAAACAAAAATATTGATACCATATTTTTCATGGTTTTATTCTGGTAACCACAGCTGCCATTTTTTACCGTAAATTTTACAGTTTTTTTTACAGTGTAATTTTACAGTAAACTCTTTTTACAGTTTTTAAACTGTTAACTGATATTCCCAGAATTCCCTGCACTTCACATTTCTGCTTGTGGCAAATCTGTGATCTGATGAGCTTTGATTCTTCTCGTGGCTCTCTTTTAATTCTATTATTATGGTGGTTGTCAGTATGTTAAAGGTACAAAACATTTTGATAGCAGCATGTGTTGTTAAATTTACTGGTTTACATTAAACATTTATTTTTTTGGAAATTACGGTTTTATTTTGTAAAAACTGTTTTTAGCTGTAAATGTGTTTACAGTTTTTCTGTATTTTTTTTTACAAAATTATTCTGGCAACCACAGCTGGCAAAAAAACAAAATGTATTTGTTAAAATCTGTAGATATTTGTTTTTAACAGTTGGGTCAACGGTGTTGGAAAAAATTAATTCTAATAATTAATTAACCTAAAAATGATAATTCTGTCATCATTTACTCCAGCCCAGTCTCATGAAAATGTGTACAGTACAACAAATAAAAATGAAAACTCGGAAAAATGGATTGTGGCATATATAGGCTACGACATACATATGTTTGGCGAGCATATAATACACAGTTTTTTTTTTGTGTGTGATATGCATCTGCCCCACAAACCTAATCCCAGAGGAGGACAAAGTACACAAATCCATTACTTGAGTGAAAGTATAGATATTACTCCATTACAAGTAAAAATTGTCAACAAATTGCTTTTAAAGTTCTTGCTTTTAAAAATACTTAAGTAGTTTAAGTAAATTTCCAGTCAATGCATAGTTTTATTATTTTTGCAGTGTTTTATGTTGTACTTGCAAAACCTCATGCCTCTGAAGCAACCTACTGAATACACTGACTAATATCTGTGTAATAAAGAGCTTTTATGAATGTTAAAAAACAATAGAAATCAAACAACTGAACATCTATTGGAAAAAGAAATGACTTTGTGACAGTCATAATCACATTCTTATGAGTAAAATATCTCAGAAGTATATTTTCATTGTTATTCATCCATATTGAAAAAAGTGTACAGTCCTTTAATCATAAAAAAATAAAATAAAAACAAATAATCCAACCTGCTAACTCAACTACACAACCATAGCTAGGACTATATAACTGCCCAACAGAAACACTGATTTACGTGTCAGCAGAACATTTTGTTTTGAAAACACTGATACTTTCTCTTACAGGTCACTGATAGGCTGTCTATCACCTGTAAAACACCAATCACATTTACAGAAGAAGAAAACACCCACTGTCTTTAAAGCTGCTACATAGAAACGACTTTCTACTTCGAGAACTTTGGAGAAATGTAGTGGAGCAAAAAGTACAATATTTGTGTTTGAAATGTAGTGAAGTTAAAGTCATAAGTTTCCAGAAAAATAAAACTCAAGTACAGATAGCGCCTCTGCCTAATCCTACTCATGTAGCATAAACATGCCAAAGTCTATTTTTGCATATCTGTGCCATGAGCTCGTTTTTATTCGGCATACTATTCATATACACTTTCATGAGATCGTGTAGGTTCTGCCGAACACAAAGGAGTATGTTTTGAAGAAAGTTTGTAACCTGTTTTGGTCACCATTGACTCCATAGTAGGAAAAAAATACCATGGAAGTCAATGACCCAAAATGGCCTGGTTACAAAATTTGTTTGGCAGAACAAAGAAATGTATACAGGTTTTCCCTATTTCCCCAAAATGTAACTAAAAGTAGTTACTTTTTATGAAAAGTAATGTATTCCATTACATTGGCGCTACTTTTTCTTATCTAGACTGCATGGGTTTCCTTGTTTGATTTTATATCTGCCAAGACATCGTCAGAATCCTCTGTCTGTCATCAGTGGTTTAACCGCAACTGTAACAAAGGGGGCCGACAAGGGCCGATCCAAATGCATGAGCTTTATTAAAAGGTGTGGTCAAACAGGCAGGGTCGAGAAAGCAGCAAACAACAATTGTGGAGGCAAAACATTTCAGGCAGAAATACAGCGATTTGGCCAAAACTTATATTGAACAATAATCCAAAGGCAAGAAAAGGAGTTGTCATGATAACTAACAGGGGGGCTGAAGGACAGGTGAGCACAGACACAATGGGTAACCAACACTTCACAATAAGAGTCCTCAATTATAAAGAAAACACAGACAGAGCTACAGACACACATAACAGAGTCCCTCTACTGGAGTCCGTGGGCACTCCAGCTGATAAACGTGACAGCAACACTATGAAGCTACGAGAATACTTTCTGTACGCAAAGAAAAAAAGAAGCTGTGTATCTGTGTATTTTCATGTAAATTCAAATTAAGGAATTACTAGTTACTA
>JAUCMT010000013.1:2918353-2938262 GCA_032357475.1 Enteromius thamalakanensis | reverse complement strand
ACGCGTCTTTACCCGGGGTTAAAAGCGGTGTTTAGAACGCAGATAACCCGGGGTTAAGCACAGTGTGAAAAGCCCTAGAGTAAGCCCGCTGACACCCGATGCTGCAGTTAGAGGTAGGGATGCACTACATGTATTTTGTTGTAACTGAAAAGACTGATGACACAATGTGAACTATAGGCATGCCCTAATGCAAACATGTCAGCTGTGTAAAAGCATTTAAATATGACAGAGAAAGAAGCAGCGAGAGACTGTCCGATGAGCCGAGGTTGTGTGGATGTTACTGGCTGATGACTGAACTGGAGAAATTGCCTCAAACAATTAGTAAATAAACTACAGACCGTTATGTTTTCTAATATATGCACGGGTTGTAAGTAGCCTATTCAAACAGCACTGCACAAGCTCGAAGTATATCTGCTGTTAGTCAGGCTTCAAAGTCCAAATCTGCTCTGAAAGAGTGTTACTCGTCAGCTGCTCAATAACATTCTCATGCATTTTTAATAATAAATTAAGACAATTATATTTATAATTACCACAGCTCTATTAATAGATTTATTAGAAACCTCACACAGTGTTCAAATTGTGATCTATAATAATTTTTACACTGTTTTGAAGGAATTCTTTTCTGCTCAGGAAGGCTGCATTTATTTGTTCAGTAAAAAAAAAATTCATATCTGATTTTAGGAGGAGGTCTCAAATACGGCCCAAAAATAAATAAGTAAATATTTTTTAAATGTTATGTAATAGATCTTTTTCAAAACAATAAAAAGCTATTTAATTTATTCAGTGGTGAAAAAAAGGCAAAATATATGTAAAACCGTTTTTGGCGAATTTTCGGTGCATTCCTAGTTAGAGGCGAGATTTCTTACTTCCTGCGACGGTGGAACTGTTTGACTGGACACAGTTCATCGAAGAGTTTCTGATTCACCAGCCGTGGCACCAACAGGAAACGGTTATTGGACACAAACTCGTCAATTATCTGCTTTTTCATTCCTCTTGCCTGGGGAAGAAATAAAAAAAGGACTTGTCTAGCAAAAACAAAACAGCCGGTATAAAAAAAAAATGCTATTGGGAGTTAACAGATAGAGCTGGGCCTCACCTGTATAACATCAGCTGGTTTATCTGTGTTCTCTTTGAACAGGAGCATGGTGGGAGCGTATGTGTTAATGTTAAACCTCTGCACAACTTTGGAGGTCTCTGTCAGGCCCATGTCCACATAGCCAAACCGTACGTAGTCTTTAAAGGCAAAGGCGGTGAGCTGTGAACAAGAGGATATGACAACTTGTGACACAGATTTCGATGACTGTTTGAACAGCTAATATAAGCAGCACTCACCTTATACAAAAGAGGGATATTAGATGCTACATCAAACATTAGCACTCTTGGCTTATTCTCCTCACGCCAACTGTTTAAAAACTCGAGGTAGCTGCTATCTGTCACCTACAAGAGAAGATTACGGTAAAAAAATGAAAAATGAACAAAGAAATGGGAGAGAGAGTAAAAATAGGAAAAAGTGTGAAGTAAATTAGAATCGAGAAAAAAACTTTAATCATATACTCTCTTTCCATCAGCATTTATATGAAGGTTTAATTGAGAGTTAATACTGACTGCAACAATGAGCCAGTGCTTTAGTTAAACCTGACATTTAGTTTAATTCACCTCAGAATTTTAAATAATTATGCAATTAATAACGAAATATATAATTAAGAATACACATACCTTCTCAACCAGCTTCTGGGGCAGAAGGCTTTCCACAAACTGTCTCAAGTGTTCCCTGACCACAGCGTAGTGGAAGAAAGTGACTTTGCCATTGATTAAACCAAGTATGGATGGAGTGCGGTGGGCACCAAGATGATTCCCCAGCTGTCTCTCATATCCAATGTCCACCACACCAATACCAACCCCTAAAACAAACCAACAGGTTATATTGGGAGTATTCTGATGACATCACTTAACTGGAAATATCAGTCCGCTCTTTAGGTTTGTTCATTAGCACTGACTAACATCTCCAGTTTTGAAAACTGTACCTTAACGAGTGCATGACAACCAGAAAACGAACATTTTTGTCATTTGGATTGAGGTTGAATGCTTGGGGAAATATTGCTCTGTTTACTTCGGATTCATGAAATTAATAAAAAAACAATTATATAGCGTATCCTCTCAGGATACCTGGAATCGTTTTCCTCTTAAAAACGATGAGAGCTTCAGGTCTTCAAATGTTTCTCTATGATGCTGAAAGCCACGGATATCTGAGTTCCACTCTCTGTGCAGCTGATACTCGACTGCCATTGGCTCATCTGTGTTCAAGGGGAGGGGCTTACCGATTGTACTGTGAGGGTGAAAAATCTTTAATGTCCTACCTAAAGGCTCCAGCTCCTGCACAGTGTCCTTCCACACAGGCTCGATATGGATGCAGGTGAAACACCATTCTGACGTGATCTTGATCAGGTAGGGCTTCTTAAAACTGTCCGGCAGAACCTCATTGATGTATTGGTTGAAGTGAAGGAGGTGCTTGCTGTCTGTGAAATCCCGACTCGTCCGAGGGAAGTGAAAGAACGACTCATCGAAGTAGAAGCTGTCATGGTAATGTCTGAAGCCCTGCGGTGCTCGGGCAAAGTTTTGATTCTCGTCCATTTGACCAAAGCGGTCATAGTTTGCCCTTCTCTCCTCATTGGAAAGAATCTACGGGAAGAAAATCAATACAACATGCATGCTAATTAATAAAGCCATATTCAAATGTTTATTATATGGTATAAGTAAATGAATAACGTGTGCTTTTGCTTTCATCCAGGGCTCCTGTTAAAAAAAATAACAATCAAACCTCCTCTTTTCTGTATTTTTATATTCATAGAAGGGTGTTGCCATAATTAAAAGTGCATTATGTGTCAAAAAGGAATGTCACACATTGTGTCACTAATTGCTTCCTTGTAAATCCTTTAAACAAGTCTTTATAATGAGCAGATATTATTTGTAAGTATGTTATTTATTTATGTATATTCATGGCAAAACTTAATCTCAGTTTAACAATTAAATTATACATATCTCAAAACAACTACATTATATAGTTATTATATAAATAAACAAACAAGTACAAATATATAGAAATATACACGTAACAAAGATATATATAAAAAAAACTAATAAGAACAATTATAATCATTTGTAATATTCATTTGTTCACATTAAAAAAAACTTTTAACATTTTAACCAAATTTTAGATATAAGAAATATTTCACTACAAAAAATGGGTATAGTGGTATAATGCAACACATTTGTGTTTTATTTTATATTTTAAATTCTTTGCATGCGAGTAATATATATATATAAACAGAAATATATTACATTTTAAAATGTATTCAGATAGAACAATGGTATTGGAATTTTACAAGATCCAATAAATACAGCCATGGCGGCCATAAGAAACTAATAATAACAAACAAAACAAAATACTAACTTCTAAATGGTAGTGTGTATACACACACACACACACACACACACACAAATTCTACATTATTTCCAATGTGCAACACAACCATCCTACCTCGTATGATTTGGTGATCTTGATAAACATGTCCTCTGCACCTGGACTTTTGTTTTTGTCTGGATGCCTATAGATAATGTGTACAAATATTGTTTAGAGTTACACAATTGGCTACTACTCTATATTAAAGAGAAGACAGTCAGAGAGAAGAAAGCTAACCACTGTGGATGAAACTAAATTAAAAAACAAAACGCTTCTTCACAGCAATTCTCACCACTCTCTCGCGAGCCTCTTGTAGACTTTCTTGATTTCGGCCTGGCTGGCATGTCTGGACACTCCCAGAACTTTGTAGGGGTCAAACTCAGGGGATGATGCCAGTGAATCTCCAAACAGAGCCAGCAGAAGAATCGCCCAAACACAGCAGGTCACAAACGCACTCCAGCCTCCCATCTTGTGCTATACGAACTGACACACACAGAGGAGACCGGGGCTAGTTGTCACACATTTTACAACAGTAAAAATCCCTAAAGGTAATAATTAAAATAAATAAATAAATAACAATCATACAATTCACTGACTCCACTAGCGGGGTGTCACACTATTTGAGGTACAGAAAATCATATTAAACTGCCTTTTATACGCTGTTACAGCAACAATTTAAAAGGTACTTTGTTTGTAGTCAGTCTATCAATGCACACTACCTCTGAACACACTTTATAGATCAGTGATCGCATCTCATCTGTAGCGTTTCTATGGGAACCAGCACACCGAAGCGATCAATGAAAGACAATCAGCATCAGATCAGCTGCGCGCTGGGATCATATGATCAGTGCACTTCAAATGTACGAGACAGCGACTATTTACAGCAGACAAAAACACTGCCAGCGTCTGATAACATAGATATGCTGAGATAACATTGCCCGGTTTGCTGACACATTTGATGATTTCACGCCCTATGGAGGATGCCGCTTTAACGCAAGTGCAGCATTAATGCAAACACCTCATCAAACACGAGAATCCAAAATGATTGTCATACCTAGGCACGACTCTTGCTGTAATCGTATATATCCAAAATTTAGCAGCAATCCATGTTTTCCCGATGGTAATGGGTGGACCGTTTCCCCGGCCTTTCCCTATCTGGTACTTCCGGTAGTTTGGGATTGTGGGTAAACAGTTTCTATGATAAAAGTCTGACAGATTTCATTCAAAACCGTTTTTAGTATTATTTCTGATCTTGATTAAATCATATTTCATTATAGACTTTTTTTAAAGGCCAGTTTGGAGAACAGAATGGACCATTTTCCCTTTTCACACTGTAATTTACACTAATTGATTTTTTATTTACATCCAGTGTTAGGGAAAGTTACTTTTAAAAGTAATGCATTACAATATTGCGTTACTCCATAAAAAAGTAACTAAATACATTACTTGGTTACTTTTTATGGAAAGTAATTTGTTACATTACCTATAGAGATCAATGTAATTAACAATCATAGTTAGCTAAAGATGCTTTTGGGAAACATAACCCAGGACGAATATTAGCAGAGATATGGCCGATAAAAAAGAGGAAAATATCAGAGAAACAAAACATAAAAAAGAAGGGTTATGATCAGGTAAGAGGTAGGATCCAAGGTAATATCTGCAGCTTTAAACATTGCTTGGTAAAAATTGCTTAATTTGCATTTAAATACACACTTTCCCAGGAGAAACGTACAGACCGCTGAATAATAAGTAATAAAACGAATAAAAAGGAGTCAGCATAAGGAACCACTGAAGTATATCCTGCACATTACATAACTTCACAGACTCCTCACAAGATCCTGTAGTCACAGTAATAAATTACAACTAACAACATTACCAGTTGTTTTAAATTGTGATAAAATTTCATGATATTACTGTTTTTATTGTATTTTTTATTAAATAAATGCAGTCTTGTTTTTTTTTTTTGACTGGTAGTGTTTTTTAATTGTTTTTTGTACAGTTAAATAATGTGTCATTGTATTTTAGGGTGGGGTACTATCAATGGCTGACGGGGCAGAGAAATTGACTTGATGAAAGCCAGCAGAAATAGGCAGCAAATTGGGTAAGTTTAACAAATTGAAATTGAGATTAAAAGATTGCAGTCCTGCTCTTAAAAGTTTGTTGGAATAAATAATAATTATCAGTCAGATTTATGCACACCCATGGTAACGTACACATGCATTTGCTTGCCTTATCCTCAACATTGACTGAAGGTGCTAGGAGCCTCTAACTATAATCAAAACAATACTGAAAACAATGTCTCCCAATCTTTGAAAATTCCTTATTAGCCAAATCATTTAGCAAATACGTTCCAATATATTTGCTATGTATGGACCATTGTGAACATACATGACATGACTGGATCTATAACTGTCCAATTAAATTAAGATTTAAATGAAGGGTTTTTATTTTAATGAAATACTTTCCCACAAACACACTTAAAAACTCTAATAACTTTATGTCACAGAATTATGTCAAATGAAATTGTAAAGGCACTAAAAGGTGTTCCACTGTTTATGTTTTGAGCTGAAGTCTAACGTTTAAAAGCTGTACTCATGGACTGTGTGCTGTTCTGACTGTATCTAATGAGAAGCTGTGGTCACTGTGAGCACAGGGAGCTACTGACTGCAAGCTTGTAAAGCTGAGAGAATGATCCGCTTCACTGAAGACACACAGTTCAAGGACTCACGTAATCTAACATCTGCTCCTTAATTGGGCCAAGAACGTGTCTGCTGGATGAGAGCTGACATTTGTAAAAGAAGTGCATCTTAAAAACCATTCAGAATTATTTCCCCTTTGAATCATTTGCCACAGTTTAGTCATCATTTTTAGTTAATGGCTAGATTGATGTTCTCTTCAGAGTGGTGTTTTGAGTGTGTGTGTGTGTCGTGTTCACTCGTGGTAAAGGGTTTTATTTATTTTTTTTGTTACCATTAAGAGTTAGTTTGAGTTATGTGATCCTCCCTGGAAAATGCTGTGTTATCTGCGGTCAGCATACAAAATAAACCAAATTTATTTTTATTATAAAAATTGTGAGGACTGTTAAGGACTATAGCACCACAAATGTAAAATATTTAACAAGTTTTCCTTTCAATATGGATGATTGTTTTTACTATTTTAGTTTGAAGTCATTTAGAATAGTATAGAATTTTAACATAGACTGTAAAAAAAGATGGACAATGTGATTCCACTTCCTTCAACTATAGAACGTGAAGCCAAAACATGCTCAGTATAGCCGCTGACATCTTGCTCACAATCATGAAACCACACCCAGTCTTCATAGCATCAAAAAACTAGTTTAAAGAAATCAAAACGAACACTAGAACATACATCAGCATAATAACAACAACCTAAAATGATGAAAACTGTCTTTAGAAAAAAAAATTGATTACATGTAGAGGGCGGGGTACTGCAGCCAGTCACTTGGAGACGATTGAGACGTGACGGCTTCACTTTTCAAGACTCGTGTCGCACACCCGGAACTTTAATATCAGCAGTAACATAGAACTTATCATTGTCAGCCAGACTTTTTATATTCCTGCATGTAAACTTTATTCTACTTCCAAAAAAAAGTTTTTTTACTGCCCGTTTCAAGGATAGTCTGTTCACTTGAAGGCCAACTCCTCCATGCAGCTCAAAAGAGACCAAGTTCTGTTTTGATAAAAGGGGTAATCCTGAAATAAAAAAAACTCATCTTTATTTCATATAATTCGCCTGCAGGACTTTTGCGACCAGAGAAAAAACATTATAAAGTATAAATAGGCCTATACGAAAAATATATAGCTATTTAACCTAAATAATAAATCAAGACAACGAAAGTTAGTTAGTTCTATATGAACATGCAATGGGAATCAAGCCCGTATTTCTTACAAGTAACCACAGCAACATTGACCCAGTTAATATCAAAGATGGCAATGTCCATAAAACTAAAAGTCTTATCACTTTCTGACATGAGAGGAGTCCAATCGAGGCGCGAGTTATTTAATCAAATCTTCATTAACCGACAGCAGCTTATAAATTTGGGCGGAGAGAGAAGCATTTAAATCGCGCACAGAACACAAAACTGACGAGATCTAATAAAACTTTCATATGACACGCAGAATTTCTCAATCATTATAAGTTACCCAAAACACACATAAAAACATGAAGCACACAGTAGATGCGCGTTTGTGGAGCAGAGCGCCTCTCTTTAGCAGTGTATGATGTGACAGTTGTCCAGTCCTGTTCCGTTCACACAGCACATGTGCTCCGAGGATGCGGTTGTGAGTCCTGAACATTTACAGGTGAGTTCCGTTACAGAACACAGTTGTCTTTCCCTGTGTTAGGACTCAAACAGCCTGCCTACAGGAAAGACAACTGGATTCTGCTGCTGTGTGAATGTGGCCAATAAAATGCTACTTTTTTTTAAACACATTTTTATATAGGCTATGAGTGGAGTATTTTAACAATGCAGCAAACCTTTTAAAATAGTTAGGTAAAATACTGCTCAACATGTCAAAACGTATCGTGCCCAGGGGAGGAAAAAAGAAAAGAAGAGGAGGAAAAAAGTGACAAATACAGCTGTAATGTTATGGTAAAGATGATGTTAATTATTTTATTTAGCTGTTTCTGAACCATGATTGCTAACGAAAGTGGCTAGTGCGCGTGGTCGCATAAGTCTAGCATTTTAAAGTAGACGCTTCACGCTTTCTATAGATATATTTCTCATGTCTGTGTCTTGTTTTCGATGAGTTTCAGTTCATTTTAGTGACGCATTTATGAAAACAGTTGCGGAGAGAACAAAGAAAAAGCATGCACACTGTTTATTTTCCTTATTTTGCAAAAGCACACACTTTTGTTGTTACTGAGAGTGTACTTAAAGAAATGTAGACACCAAACAGATTCGAAAAGTGTATAACATTTATTTGTGTGACCAAAGTATTTTTAGTGTCTTTTGCACCGATAAGAAAATAAAGACCTGACCATCGACTTCAGGGAGTTAACATTAGTATAACATGGTTTGGAAATACAAAAAATAGCTAGCAGTATCTGTTAGTTTTAACATCAGCTAATATTATGGAAGGAAGGGTCTAGTAGTCCTGGAAAATAGTAATGTAACTACCCCCATCATACCTCTGTGATGTATCACCAGAGACATAGGAATCCATTTGCAGCGTGTTTTATTAGAATGGTCAGGCAGGCAAAAGTCGTAACACAGGTAGACAGCAATTTCAGAGACAGACAGAGTTCGTGGTCAGTAAACAGGCAGAATAGGTCGGAGCAGGCAGTGAGGATCCGAGTCCAATAAACAATCCAACAAAAACCAGAGAGACAACAGGAAAAAACGCTTGGTAATGACTGCTAGGCAAATCAAGACTAGTGTCGCGTCAAACTATCTTGAAGCCCTCGTTTATATAGGGCTTGAAATGGCAAACAACTAAGAGCGAAATCAGACAATGTACGTGGGTTATTGAAGTCCGGGTAGGAATGTTAGAACTCTGGCGAAGGTTCCCACTGCTGAGTTCCGGAGAGAGCCATGGAGGCACGGCTTGTGACAGAACCCCTTCTCTGCAAGCGGCCCCTGGAGGGCCTGGGAGCTGGTTTGTCTGGGTGATTCCGATGAAAGGTCTCGTTGAGAGAGGGATCAAGGATATCGTGGGAATTGACCCATGATCTCTCTTCGGGCCCATAACCCTCCCAGTCGATGAGATATTGAAGGACCTTGCCTCGGTATAGGGAATCCAGGATTTCATGGACCTGGTAGATCTCTTTACGGTCCATGGCCAGGGGAGGGACGTCAAGTGCTGCGGCCTCGTCCTGGTCCCTCTCTCTGTCGGGTGCAGCAGCGGGCTTAAGCAAGGAAACATGGAAGGTGGGTGAGATACGATATTCTGCAGGCAGTTCAAGACGATACGATACTGGTGTGATTTGTCTAATGATTCTGAATGGACCCATGTACTTTAGACTGAGTGTTTTGCTGGGCAGGTGTAGGCGGAGGTCTCGGGATGATAGACAGACCCATTGTCCTGGTTCATACGGAGGGTTGGGGCGGTGATGAAGATCAGCCTGGGATAGTGCATCAGCTTTGGCATTTTTTAAGCCGGGTCTGTAGGTAATTTGAAGCTGAAATCTGGAGAAGAATAGGGACCATCTTGCCTGACGTGCGTTCAATCTCTTGCCTGTTCTCAGGTATTCTAGATTTCTGTGGTCTGTGAGAATGAGAAATGATTCTTTAGACCCCTCAAGCAAATTACGCCATTCCTCTAGTGCTGCCTTTAGTGCCAAGAGCTCTCGGTCGCCCACATCATAGTTTCATTCTGCCTGGTTTAGCTTACGTGAGTAGAAGGCACAGGGAAAAAGTTTGGCTGGATCTAACTGACATTGGGATAGGAAGGCGCCAATACCAGTATTAGAAGCATCCACCTCCACGATGAATTGACGTTCAGGATCAGGGTGACCCAGAATGGGTGCAGTGGTAAAACAAATTTTCAGTTCATGGAAGGTGGCTTCACTTTCAGGGCTCCAAGGTAAACGCACCCCTTGTGGGTCATGGAGGTCAATGGTGCAGCTACCTTGATGAAGTTGTGGATGAACATTCCGATAAAAGTTGGCAAATCCCAGAAACCATTGCAGTTCTTTAGGGGCTGAGGTTAAGGCCAATTGACAACTGAACTGACTTTCTTTTCGTCCATAGCCACTCTTTCAGTGCTAATGAAGTTACCCAAGAATGTGACTTTAGTTTGATAAAATTCACACTTGAAGATCTTGACATAAAGTCGGTGTTCTATTAGTTTCTTGAGGAACGTTCTTACATGTTGCACGTGAGTGTCATAGTCCTCAGAATAGACCAGGATATCATCTATGTAGACAATTACAAATCTGTTCAGCATGTCTCTGAAAATCTCATTCACTAGGGATTGGAAAACGGCTGGGCTATTGGACAGTCTAAAGGGCATGACGAGATACTCATTGTAGCTATTGGTGGTGGAGAAAGCTGTTTTCCATTGGTGATGCTGATGCGGATCAAATTGTAGGCGACGCGAAGGTCTAACTTAGTGAAGTAGCGGGCTAGGCGTAGCTGTTTAAGGGTGGCTGGGACTAAGGGTTGCGAGTTCATTCAGGGCTCGATAGTCAATCAAGGGCCGCAGGCCTCCATCCTTCTACTTGACAAAGAAAAAGCCTGCTGATGATAGTGATGTGGATGGGCGAATGAAGCCTTTGGCTAATACTTCTTGAATATACTGACTCATGCTCTTGGTGTCTGGTTGGGACAGTGGAAAGATCCTGCCTTGGGGTGCTGTGATTCCAGTGAGAAGATCAATGGCATGGAATAAACGCTTGGTAATGACTACTAGGCAAATCAAGACTTTGCGTTGAACTATCGTGACGTTTATATAGGGCACGAAATACCAAACACGTGTGAGCGAAATCAGACAAGGTACGCGGGCAAATGAGGTCCAGGTAGGAATGTTAGAGCTCGATGGTTCCTGCTGCTGAGTTCCGGAGAGAGGCCATGGAGGCGCAGCTTGTGACAACCTCCCTCAAGAAAATGCTTGAATCTTTAACATCTAATTTTGCTCACTGCCATATTTATATTCTATTTATAAAATGGTTTACACTTTGCATTTTTGCAGTATTTAAATCAAATACCTAATGTAAGCTATTTATATAGAATTTCATATGTTCAGTTATTTTTGTTTGTATTTGTTTCTTTAATTCTTTCAAAGTATTTTGAATATGCAATTGCTTTATTTAAACAAAATAATGTGCAAGACAAAGCTATTAAGTTTCTTATGAGTATATGTACACTAGCAGTGGAATTTAGTGCAATGCAACAGGGTGCCAAAATGGTTAGGGCCGGGTCTGGTCGCATGAATGTTGTTTCTAATGCTCAGATAGTTTTTTTAAAAAGTTTTAGGCTAGGCTGGTCAATGCACATGCACAGTCATAACATTAGTAAAACTTACGTTATGAAAAGAAGGCAATTGCCCAAACTTAATTTCCATTAAAGAATCAATAACAACAAAGCCCTGATAGTAGATTATTTAAAAAAACAATCAAAATATGTTAGCTGTTTAAATAGGGTTGGGCAATACATCAGTAAAGATGGTTCCTTGACTCTCTGTAAATCTTCATCACCTGTTTTCAAATAGAGCGACAGTTAATACACAGAGTTGTAGATAACTGGCGAGCTACGCAATATCAGGTTCAGTATCGCAAATGAATCGCCTGTGATATTGAAGTCGTTATTGTGTAGCTTGTCAGTGATCTACAGTGCTGTGTATTAACTCCTACTCCGTTTCAAAACAGGTGATGGAGATTCACCGGTAATCAAAGAACGACAAGGATAAAGGCACAGAAAAACTTTATCACTTGAATCACTTTCCAATTTTTATTTAGTTTGTCCTACGGATGAACGATACAAACATTGAGAGCCAATCAGAATCCATCCTGCTACTACTGTATGAGCTTGATAATTATATAATATTAACAATAGCATTTCTAAGAAATGTATCACTGTTATTACTATATTCATTATTTAGCTTTTTTTTTCTTTCTCTTGTAATCTGGTTAATTATTGCTGTTATTTTGTCTGGCTTTCAGGCTTATTGTTAGGTTGTCTTGAAGAGACCGGTGACGATGTAGTCTGTGTGAACTCCATCAAGGAGCCCGGTGCCATTATTATGAATGAACCAGCAGGGCACATTTTCTCCGTTCTTCACATCCTGTCTGAAATCTTTCTGCCAACCCCTTTTGACACAGAATAATGCAATATTAAAATAATATCAAACTTTCATGTTGAAACAGGCAAACTGTGTCTAAATTCACCTGGTAACTACAAGTTCTTGTCCCTTCACAAACATCATGGCGTCTGGTTTGTTTGGATCCTTTCCTGGAAATGGTTCACCCACTTCAAACTCCAGTCCACGGTAGAACTGACCTAAAGAGAGATGAACACAGTTCAGAGCACAGCCGTCACAGACTGTGCTGCTTGATAATACACTTAAAATCATTAAGAGGCTTGTTGAAAGCATTTGTGGCTTATTTTTGACAGTCACAAAAATGTACAATGAGATGCTTTGATCAGTTCATAAACATAGTAATAGAACATAAACAAAGATTTTTAACTCAGACCGTTGCAGTCAAATAATGGAAGCCAATGGGCACGCAATCTTTTGATTAAAAAAAATTGACCATTGTCTATTGAAAAGATAGATATTTCTTGAAATCTACTCAAAATGTTTATGTAATTATCAAAAATATTATTAAAAACTGATTTTTCTGGGTTGGGAAAAAGTTACATTTAAAGACTTCTTCAGAGGGTTAACCTGACTCATTTTTTTAGACATTTTACCAAGCAGGCCGTGGACATTGCTTGAAAAGAGGTGACTGTCCAAGGTGTAGAACCCGAGGTAGTCTTGATGGTATGGGTGTTTCTTCCAGACTTTGTGAAGGATAATAAGAAACTTGACTGAGTTCCTTAGGGTTACTGTTAAACTACGATCTTTGATCACTTGCAGATCCATGCTGGAGAAAGAACAAATTTCAGTCAGGATTATAAATCTTTCATCCTTTATTTTCTGAAAGGGTTATTTTAGCTAGTTCATAATTACTTGATAGGAATTTAGTGAAACGATAATATTCACAGTCTTACTTGGGCCCTTTAACGGTTGCATTATCAGTCCAGAAGAATTTAGCTTGTTTTCCCTTGTCAGACACTAAGATCTCCTTTGTGCTCACCATCAATCTGATACCAAACTTCTCATGAACAATCCCAAAACGCCCAAAATAGGTGTGCATCTTGCTCCCTGGAATGACCTTCTTATCTCCAATGATCTGGCCATTGACCACAATACCTGTGGAGCACCAAATAAATAAAAACCCTTGAACTGCAAACATTGTGGATATGTGTGATTTAAAATAATATACTTAAGGTAAAAAGTTGGCTTCTCTGAAACATTTTGGCCCAACCTTCCGCAAGTCACAGCTTCTTGTTTCAATAGACAAAAAAGTGTAATGTTAAGTATTTTTTTTATCTTTGATGAAATTTTTGTTGTTGTTTTGTTAAGTTGTTGATTTGGATATTTTAAATGGATTTTGTGTTTTCACATTTTATTTACATGACTTTTTTTGTTATTGATTAAGGGCGTTTTGTAGTTTTTTACTCGTTGAGACCCCAGATAAAATGGGCAACCGCATGCAATCTTTTTTCATGTTTGTTTTTATGTCAGCCTGTGTTCTTGTGGAGCTATGCCTTGCTGAATACTGTTGGGCATTTCTGATGAGGTAGCAAGTTGTTCTTACCTGTAAGTGAGTCTCTAGCCAGGTTGAAGATGGTCCCAGGTTTTTCATCAATGTTGAAGCACAGAGCATCATTCCGATCTGGCAGCTCAATGATGAAGTGTGGATCTCCATCAACTGTTAAATTTGTTTAGCAAAGTGTTAGAAAAACACTGCTAATGTAGTTTATGAACCCTGCTGAAAAAACAGCTTCCCTTTCAATGGGTCACTCCAAGTCACGTCATAAGACCAATGAATTGGGATCTTGCCAGAGGGACCAATTTACTTCGAGTGTAACAAAACAAGCCAATGGGTATTGGCGCTTAGCACGTTGCGGACGCTTTTCATGTACTCACTGTGGGTCCGTGACTGTTCTGGAGTTGCACAAGAGACTTCTCTATGTCAAACAGGGCGGAGTCCCTCTGCCACTGCCAAGATCCAATGTTCGGCGCTTCTCCTGATTACAACTAGATGTCGATAGCAGCATTGGAGGGCGGGCTCTCTCCGGGGATGACAACCCGGCCCCCTTTAGGCCATGGCGTTACTGCAGTTACATCAGGCCAAAGCCCTGAGAGACCTGCATGAGGGTGCTCCTATGTCACAGGCCGGCCTCTTCGGCAACCCTTTAGAGAGCTTTGTGGCAGCAGCAGCCTTCCACCAGGCCGCGTTGTGGAGCCGGTTACAGACAGGACGCACAAGTGGCAGGAACACAAGTGCAAGAGGTCCCTGCACCTCCTCCAAAAAGTGTTCCGCCATCCTGCCCCACTGCGGGTTTGTCGGTGGTGCCTCCAGCTGATAGGAGGTCCGGGTTTTACAGCCCCTAATTTATTGTGCCCTAGAAAGGCGGTGGGTTTGAACTGTGCACTTTACAAACTGTCGTTCAAGATGTTGACACAGAAACACCTTCAGCCTGTGGTCAGATCCGTTGTTTCTTCAGCTGGGAGTACCCCTGAAACCCCAGCCACGGGCAGTTTGTCTTGCCAACACTGCAACTGTTGCGTATGTCAACCGGCGAGGCGGTTTATGCTCCTGTCGCAACTCGCTTGCCACCTCCTCCTTTGGAGTCAGAAGCATCTGAGGTCCCTTCGTGCCATCCATATTCCAGAAGCGTTCAATGAGGCAACTGACGAGTTGTCTCGAGCAGCGCTTCCTGGAGAGTGGAGACTCCATCCCCAGGTGGTCCAGCTGATATGGAATCAGTTCGGAGATGCACAGGTAGACCTCTGAAGAAGGACCTCCTGACCTCCTGAAGTCAGGGCATCCAAGTCCAGACCTGTGGAAACGCCACGAGCGGATGTTCTAAGTGATCTACCCCAGGAGGTAGCCCTCACTATTGCTTCAGCACCAGACAAGCCAGGCCAGAACTGGACAGGCTCTATGTGTTGAAGTGGAACTTGTTAATCGATTGGTGAACAATCGATTGGACCCCCGAAAGTGTTTGATCAGTGCTTTCCTTCTTGCAGCAAGGGTTGGAGCATAGGCTGTCCCCTTCCACCCTTAAAGTATACACTGCTGCTATCTTCACCTATCATGACCCCATAGAGGGCAGGTCGGTGGGAAGGCACAACTTGGTCATCAGGTTTCTAAGGGGGACAAGGAGGTTAAATCCCCCTAAGCCTCCCTCGCTCCCCTCTTGGGACTTGGCACTTGTACTATAAGCCCTACAATCTGCCCCATTAAAGCCCTTGCAGTTAGTTGAATTGAGTTTCATCAGTTTCATCTCCCTGAAAACTCTACTCCTGACTGCATTGGCCTCAATCAAGAGGGTTGGGGACCTGCAGGCATTTTCGGTCAACGAATCGAGTCCGATTCCAGTGTAACACTGAGGCAGCGTCCCGGCTATGTGCCCAAGGTTCCTACCACTACATTTAGGGATCAGGTGGTGAACCTGCAAGCGCTGCCCCAGGAGGAGGCAGACACAGCCCTAGTATTGCTCTATCCTGTTCCTTCATTACGTCAGTACGACAGATCCTGTGGCGCTTTGGTAGTGATCCCAATTCATGGGTCATCCAACGTGACTCGGAGTGACCGACTAAAAGGGAACTTCTCGGTTATTTCTGTAACCCTCGTTCCCTGAAGGAGGGAATGTAGATGTCACGTCCCACCGCCACAGCCGCTGGGCCTTGCTCGGCTCCTCAGCGAAAATAATGATGCACGTTCCAGTATATTTACCATAATATGTGGGTATATTTACCATAATATGTGGGTGAAGAGTACTTGGGGTAACTGGCCGCCACTGGCTGGTAACTGGTGTAACCTGCAAATAATACAATGATGAAAAAATGAAAAATAAATGCCATGGAATAGTTCACTTGGTTTGACATATTTAAAATTAAACATATTTCAATTAAACTCTCAATTAAATTTCATAGGTAAGTCATAATGTATCAAATATTGTTCCCAGGTACAAATCACAAGTAGGAATACTACCCTAACAGCCGTTTTTGAACACTACTCATTTTTATTTTACCTTAAGGCTAACCGTTTCCAAAAATTATGATGCAACATCAACTAACGACACTAAGGATTTATAATCACTGTCTGGCCAACTTTTGAATAATTTGTTATGAAGATAAAGATTGGGATCCTGTGTTTTACTAGCAGTACACCAATGTGTTTATGAATTGGAACATTTATTGTTTGCTTTTGGATCTTAGGATCAAAAACTGGGAATTATTACATTACACTTTAATAACCAGATGAATACATGCCAGTGTAACACTTACCATGTCTTTGCATCTTTCCTCGTTCCTCTGTGAATCAATGTTGATAGTAAGAGTGAGTGAAACATACAGAAGCTGGTTAAACATATAGCTACAATTTCATGGAAAACAGTATGTCACAAGTTTTTCTTGTTCCATTTCCTTGAGTTAAGTCATACCTTCAGTCAGCTTGTCAGCAATAAACGTGTCGTTTTTGGTCTCATCTTCAGGTTTAGTGACGACCATGGAGGTAAGCGGTGTAACAAAGTTGTACTTTAATGAAAGGCGCAGAGCTTCTTCTGTGGCATTTCCTTTCTCCTCTGGTGTACCCTTGTTTCTGTCAGAACAGATTTTGTGTTATATTTGGATTTGATTCAGATCTTTTGGTTAAGAGAATATGAATGAATTCAAATCAGTGAAATTAATTCAGGCAAATTATATTTATACTATAATTATATCAAACTATGTATAGGTTCTATTTATTCTTGAAAGTTTTTGTTAATCATGCTTTATGAAACAGACCTCTTATCCAGCAGCTCCTGGATGGTCAGATACGCCCAGAGACGCTCCGTGAAGTCCCCAAATATATACTCTTCATCAGGAAATATGGTTCCCCACTTCTGAATATTTGCTTGATCTTTCAGCTCAAAGTTATTTTCGAACTGTTGCGAAACAAACAAAGAGTCCCCAAAACTATTTAAAATTCATTAAGTATAATATTACACAAACAAATGTGTTATATTTAACATTAATGAGGCTACAATATATGGAGGCACATAAATTATTTGTAATCCTTAAGGCATTTTATGTTTCTTTCTTTTTTTCTTTCTTTTCACACTGACAAGCAGATATTATGATTTTGTGTTATCACTAGAGTCCACATTTATAATTGCTTATTAATACCGGTGCTATGTTTATGCATGACATGATAGAGCATTTACTCACCCCTTGTCCGAACACTTCGATTGCGAAGTTGTCTATGTCATTTAAGTCATTTAGTTGGCCAGCAACTATGATCTCAGAGCCATTGAACAGCTGTTTAAAATGGCTTCTTGTCAGTGAGTTAACTGTGTGGTCCGGATAGTGAAAATGCACATCCGAGAGCAGAGGACTTGACACTTCTTCATAAAATCCCTTGGTAACAAATCGTGAACAAAACATTATCAGCATTTTCTTGTAAGGCATTACTAAAAAGATCAACATATTATTGAACATATCTATCATATATATTGTCACAATCACACTAGATCACTGCCAGGGTTTATTATGGATGTTCATTCAATTCCAATTCACAAGGTTTTGAATTGATTTAATCATTTAATTTAATCATTGGGTATATTTAATAGAACTTATTTTACTTAAGACTTATTTAAATTTAAGACTTAAGAGAACAGAATATTTATAAATACACTATTTTAAAAATACACTAATATTAATAAAAACGTCTCAGGGTTATGAATATAACCCCTGTTCCTTGAAGGAACAAGACACTGCGTCAAAACGCTTTGGGAACGCCTCCAGCGTGACCATGCCCTGAAACTGCTGTGTAAACTGTCCAATGAAGTGGCGCCATCATCCAGTAAGGGTAAAAGCACGTGTTTGCTTGAATTGAATGCAATACCCTCTTCTTACAATATTTAAAACCCAAAGAGAAATATTTGGTAGACTGACCCATGCCATCAGTTACTCTACTCTAGCCCTCGGGGCTGGCCTCTGGTGGAAAGAGATGCTTTCTGGCCACTTACACTGGCTCGCCGGCAGAGGGCGTAGTAGACTGCTGAAACATTCCCCTCGGGGAAAACACACCCCAGCCCCGTTGAGACACATCGCAATGGCGACTGAAGAACGCGAGTAGGGCGGAGAAGATCGGCCCACTTGACCATTGAGCCAAAGAACGTGGGAGAACGCTTTGTAATGCAGCCGCATGCTTTCGCGCCTCCTGGTGTCTTTCTACCACTGTGTTTACAACACTGCCAAAAATCCCGTAGGAAGATACAGGTGCATCTAACAGACAGACACTATCATGCCCATGAGAGAAACTATCATGAGAGAAAGCCACAGATGTCTCTCTGCTGTAACCATGGCCCCCATAGACCGACCGATCACTCGAGCTGTCTCTTTCGTCGACCGTAGAGATAAATCCACCATTCTTCCTAGCTCTATAATATCTTCCGTGTCGACCTGCTTGCACTCACTAAGATCTCTTAAAAGATCAGCTTGATAGCTTGTAGGATCGCTAGTGTGTGTAAACAAGCACCTGCCTGCCCAGCTGAAGCATAACCCTATCCCCACTAGCGCTGAAGTAAAACGCAGAGGCTTAATTGGAAGAGAGGGAGACTTCATGTGGTGACTGAGGCAGCGGCTGGCTGTCTACACTCATGTCCACATCTACGTCCCCAGGGAGAAGTGACCGATATCAGCGGTGCTTCGTTCTCCAGAGAGATGCCTGTGGATCTTTCTGGTTGGGCATGAGATAGGGAGTTACCCGTCTTAATTCCTTCCATAAGATCAATTTGTGAGCCCCATGAGTGCAGCTGCCGCTCTGCCTCCGCGATAGCGGGACCAGAACCGCGTGGCACACTCACAAAAGTCCCCTCCTTGAAGAGAGACCTCCGTGATCCTAAGAGTGGCCAGCGAAAGTTGAATGCAATGCGGGCAGTCCCCTCTCCCAAGCATACAACACACAATTGATGAGTATCTTTAGGTGTAAGATACCGGCCACAGGGAGTCACACACTTCACAAAGTTCTTAGACATTTTTTTTACTTTCATTTTTAAACTAGCGATCAATATATATTATTCTTTTTCAGAGAACTTCAACTGACAGCCACAAAGAGAGCGTTTGCTGAATGAATGAGACCAGCGTGCACTGCTTTATGACATTTATGACATCTTCTAATTTCAATTTTTTTTTGTACCATTTATGAGTTTAGTAGTTTAGTGCAAAGATTTCTCTCATGCACTTAGCAAAAAGCCAAATCGCCAAAGTTGCTTTCCTTGCTTATTTGAGGGAAGTGGAGAATTAAAAATATAAGGCACATAAGGCAAGAGATGCTCTTACACCTTTTATTTTAGTGTCAGCATTCTTGGGCTGCTGTGGGTATTTAACATCAGAACTCGGAACTGGTAGTACATCGATCTAGGACGAGTTGGAGGTGGAGGGAATGCAAAGAACGAGATGCGAAGGGAAGGAAACTGAATTATTTATTGTGGAAAGATAGAGATTGGATTGGTTTACGATGAAAGCGGTACTGATTAATAAGTGATGCCAGCTGTATTAACTTCGTACGCACTTCCTCCTGAAATTAGTTTGCAACTACAGTTAATGTATTGTTTGAATTTTTTTCTTTGAAATAACTTCTTTAGTTATATCCAGTGTTGTCATATTACGTTAAAAAAGTAATTAGTTACAGTTACAAATTACTTCTGCCAAAAAGTAATTGAGTTAG
>JAUCMT010000013.1:2852847-2884410 GCA_032357475.1 Enteromius thamalakanensis | reverse complement strand
GGGTCAGAAATCTGGCTGATAAGCAAGTGATCAAATACTTATTTGACACAGTAATTCCCAAATAAATTGTTAAAAAAAAATACAATGTGACAGTATCCTTTGTATGTGACTCTCTTCTCTCCAATAAATCCAATCAGAGTTATATAAAAATTTACCCATCCCCTTAAAATGAGGGTAAGCGGGTGTTTGTTGTCAACAATTCAGAAGACATAAAATAATGTGTGCACATCTGTAATAAAACGTTTGTCACACCTGGTTGGATAAAGGCCTCCTGTAGCGAATACATGCATTACTGCCTTTAGGGTTCCTTTCAACTGGAAACTGCAGTGATTCATGTTTATAGGTCAATTTTTTGGTTGGAAATGTAGGAGCAAAGGAAATTGTGGAAAGATATATTAGCAAGGACATGCGTTAAATATCTACAGTATATAATCATAAAGATAGGTTGGTGTTGACAAATAACGACCGGGTCCATGAACATCGCACATTTTTTTTTTTTTTTTTTACAAGTTATTTTATAAAAGTGGTATGCTGATAATACAATCTATATGAAATTATTCATAAAAAAATGTGTCTGAAAACTGCAAAATAATAAGTGGGACAGGTGAGCATTCAGACTCCCTCTTTCATGCTCTACCTTTCCCCTAAACTTTATTTTGTGACTTCTGTTCATCTTCATGGCATATTGAACCCCAGTTAGAGCATTCTGAATCAGTGTTTAATCAGTATTGCGTGTAAAATATATGGGCTGAAAGGAAACTTAGTTCTGTCCTGTGGCTCCTGGCACGCAGTGGGCAGGGTGAGGATGTGCTGTTAGAATCTCCACTGAGGAGCTGACATCATCTCAAAAACAGAAACACCATCGCTATGGAAACAATGCAGGCCAGTAGAAGTTTGATCCGGATGAATATAGGACTTGGGCATGTTAGGGGCTTTTTCACAGGAAATGTCTGTTTGCTTAAAAAAACTAGACTAAGCAGATGTTGCTTGTGGCACATGATTAGTGTTCTGTTATTGGATACTAGTTATATATATATATATATATATCGATATTTCTTGAATATTAGTAGGTATTGTATATATGTATGACTGCTGAACCCTCTTAAGTAGTACGTTTTGCCTCTTTAGCTGTGATTAGATGGCTGAAGTGTATTTCCTTGAGGGAAAGGGCAGAGGAATTGACCCAGATCGTGTCGGAAGTTCAGAAGTTGAGCTGTATTTGAAGGAGTCTGAAAGGCCAGAGGGAGATCGGGGCGGCTGAGGCCTGTTAACTCAGAACAGATGTGCTTCTCAAAGCAGTGAAAGAGTAGGAGAGATATTGTATGTAGATAGAGCGAACATGGAAGTATAGATCTCAATATAGTCAGTTTTACTCATTTATAGTGCTGCTTTGCATTGTGAAGTATTATGAAACCGATATTAAGAGCCATTTTTTTTTCCTGGATAAACCCAGCTGCGAAGTCCTCATGTCATGTCTGTTCAGTGGAGGTTCCAGCATTAAACACTAGATGGAAGTAGAGTCACAGCGTTGATCTAGAGGTGTTATCCACTAGATGGCAGCACAGGTTGGTATAATAAATGTGAAATGTGAAAATGTCTTGGGTTTTTATAGGAAGTTAAATTACATTATTTGCCATTTTCTTTACATTTATTTTGACTAAATTCTGTTTGTTTGTTTTTTCTCGGATACTGCATTATTAATTTATTTGTTCATTTTATTAAAATTTTTTACATATTTTTTATTATTTCTATTCCTTTGCTTGAGTTATAATTAATTAATCTATAAATATAAATTTAATGTAATTGTAATGTAATGTAAAGAAAAATAAATGTAATCAAATAAATAATTTTATTTTAAAAAATAAATTCAGACAATGCATAGACAATAAAACATTTTATGGACATTAAATAGTAGTATAAATTGTCTTATTACTATTTAAAAATAATTTAATATAATAATAATGCATTTTATTATAATATGTCATTGTGGAAGGACATTACATTTTGTCTGACATTGTTTTATATATTTTCTTTTGGTAAACCTTCTTCACAGTGTCTATCATTGTTTGACAGGCAATGCTACTTGATTGTATTGGCTTGAGTGATATAACTACAAGATTAATTGGTGGACTGTGTAATAGTGTAGATTTGGCTAGTTCACAAAAAACAAAACAAAACAAAACAAAAAAATTAATCACAGTCAATATCCAAAAAAACTGAAAACCAAAACTAAATACAAATAAAAACCAAAGTCTTTTGTGGTATTGTGATATCAGTAAAACAACAACGAAAACCAAACAAACAAACAAAACATTACCTAATATTTTAGTATCTAATTGTGTGCTTTAAGACTGGAATACACTACACGACTTTTAAAATCAGAACAGATTTTAAAGACAGTACGCATCATACACTTACAGCCTTTTAAATAGTGACAAAGGAAAACATCATACACTACACCACCAAGGATCATACACTACCAGACTTTAAAAGTTATTCCCATCACAACAAGCAGCTTGTTGCTAGGAGACGCATGACAAATGAAAACAAATGGGTTCTAAAATCGGCTGAAAATATCAAACGTTTGATTTCTTCCGACTGAATAGTCTATGACCATAATACACTATAATACACTACCCGGTGATTCTGTGGAATCTGTCAGCTTCAGTCTATAGACTGGCTCTGACTTTCCTCAACTAGCGTCAACTTGTTCAGTCTGAAATTTCGGGGGGAATCATTGCAAAATTGCATAGCTATTCCATGCTTTAACAAATATATATTGTAAGTTGTATAGGCTGTATGTCTAAAGTTTAAGTGTAATCTTTTGAATTGAATGTATTATGTGTAAATTACAGCTTAATCCCAGCCTAAAATGTTTTGATTTGGCAAATGAGATCTGAATTCTGTTTATGGGAGATTTAATTCATTAGTGTCTCTGATGTCAAACTATAGTATTGTAGGCTACAATTACATGCTGTTGTATGTAAGTGATTTATCTTCTTTCCTAACACACACACACACAACATCCAAAGTAATCACTCACTAATAAACTATGTTCCAGAAAAGCTTTTATGAGAGAGAGAGGGAGAATTTTTTTCATATCTTGTTCCACGCAGTTCATGTTGGCCTTATATTAATATATATATATACATAAAAGAAGAAGGACTTGTGTAAACTGACTGCAGAAGAAAAATGTTAACTGATATAGTTTGAAACACTTTTATAATGTTGCTCCAGTCTTTTAGATTTTAAAACTGTGCTAGTCTGTCAATATTTTAGTGCTTTATTATTTAATCACTCTATTATTATTCCAGTAGTCCTGTCTGTTAGTGTTTATAGTTTGTCTGTATGTGTTGTGCTAATCTCAGTGTTTTAAAGTTGCTTCAGTCTGACAGTATATTAATGCTAGTTTTAAAGCACTTTACCCGTGCTGTTGTTGCTATTTTACTATCTAGTCTAATGGTATATTATTATAGTGTTAGTATTTTGCCGCTGTTAGTATATTAATTTCACTACAGTTTGTTGTCAGTAATGTTTCTCTAGTTTGTCATTGTTGTAATAATGCTCTGGTCTGACGCACAAACTATTGTAGAATTTTCTTATTAGCAGTATTTTAATGTTACACTTGTCTTTAAGTGTTTTAATGTCGCTCTAGTTCGTAAGTATCTGTCAACACAATATTTCGATTTTCGCTCTAGTCCGTCAATATCTTAATATTTCTTTCAGTATATTAAAGTTGCTTCAGCCTGTCAATATCTCAATGCCATCCGTGTCTCAGTATGTTAATGTCTGTGTTTTATCAATGTTTAAATATTGGTCTAGTCTGACCGTGTTGTGTAGTTTTTGTTAGTGTTTTATTATCACTCTTGTCTGTCAGTATTTTAATGTTTCTCTAGTATGTCAACATTTAAATGCCACTTCAAGTCTCAATGTCTATTAGCATACTTATGTTGCTGTAGTCTGTGGCTGTAGTATAATATAATTTTTATGTATTGTTTTAATGTGGGTCTAGTCTGTCAAAATCTTAATGTTGTGTTTGTCTGTCAGTATTTTAATGTTGGTAGTATGTGAGCATTTTAAAGCCTCTTTAGTCTGTGAATATCTTAATGTCCTTCTAGGAAGTAAGTATTTTAACGTCTATTAGTATTTATGTCAATTTCTTAATCTTGACATGACATTGTCATTGTTTATGTTGCTCTAGTCTGTCAAAATTTGAATGTTTTACTTGTCTGTCATTATCTTAATGTCTGTAAGTATATGTATATGTTGTTCAAGTATGTCAGTGTTTAATTTCCGTTCTAGTCTGTCAATACTTCAATGTCATTCTTGTCTGCTAGTATTTAAATGTCTCTGTAAGTTTGTCAAATATCACTCTAGTCTGACTTATACAGTATGTCTTTTTGCCCCTATTAATATTTCAAAGTTAGACCGGCGCTTAAGTCTGCTGGTGCTTCGTCTCAGTCCGGTCTGAGCATATAAACGTTGCTCTAGTCTGCCAGTACTTTCTGTCATGCCTGTCTGCACATGTCATATGTAACAGGATCTGTTTCATTATCATTCAACCGGCCGAAGTACTGAATGTAATGAAAAATCTAAGCACAGCGTGTCACCGAACAAGACCTATGACCCAATTTCTCTTGAACTGTATCTAATGGTCCTGACCCTAACCCTAATGGTTCCAGCTCCATCAAATCTCTATAACTCTGTTCTATTGTGTCATCTCCACTCTGATCTCCATGTCCAGGTCTCGTTCTCCACCCGTCACCCCTTCCTCACCCCTCGGCGGCCCGCCACGATCCCCTCACACCCCTCCTGTGCTGTACCTTTGTCCCTGTTTGAATATTTCGCATTGCTGTTGCCGCTGGTGCGTGATGCAGGACTGAGCTCTCATTGTGTACACGCGTGTGGGACACTGGTATGCGGGCCCTTGGCGTGTGGTGTGACGGGGCATGCGTGTGGCCGCTGACGCCAGTCTGCCCGCCTGTGCCCGCCTGTCTGTCTCAGCACACCGTTGTTTGGACACACCTGACCGAGGCTGGAATCACCCACATGGCCGCCCGGGATTTATCTCTTTCGTTCTCCGGTCGTACATTGACTCCTGCGATCTCTGTCCTTGTTTCTACCCCTGCTCTTTAGTGTGTTCTTTGTATTTTACTGTCTCCCTCTTTCACTAATTTTTCTTTCATGTCTGGAGTGGTTAAAGAAAGAGTTCATTTATTTCTCGCGTCTCTTTCTGAGCCTTGTGAATCGTATCATGTGATTTTGGGCTTTGTTCAATCAGATTTGCTTGAATTGCTTATGCTAGTACCTTAATTTATGTTTATTTCCAAATAGACTCATGCACAACGTAAAACTTGAGATTTTAAAGCTTTAGCTTTTGACCTGTCCAAAATGTATATTATCTTGATGTATTATATATTATGAATTATGAATCTCTCCTTTTCCCATATAATAATTTGTGTTTGGAGTTTGGAGTTCACTTATGTGTCCAGTTGTGTCTTTTATGTGTGATCAAGTTGCCAATCTGAAATATTACCCAAATATGTCTGAAAGGGAATTTACATTTTAACTAAACATCTGATCAGTTAAAATACATGCTGTGTCCAAATGTACTTTATATACCTACTGTGTAGGATTTTTGAAACTTTTCTGCACCTTAGATCTCTATTTATTTACTTTACAGAAAAAAACATAAACTAACATTCCCAGAATTCCCTGCATTGCACTGCATTTCATTGCATGTTTTTTCCTTGAAATAACTATGTTTCTTCATATTTTTTTTCTTATCAGTTATGTTTATTAGGGTTGTACGTTACATTTTGTTAAATTAATGTTTATTGCATATTTCATAATGGTGTTTAGTGTTTGTGTGAATGACACTGAGCATACGCTCATATTTAAAGCTACTTGTGATTGGCTTTGGTTCATCGTGTTACTTTCTCATCACCGTCTGCATTTGGTGCTTATGAGTGTATATGAAAGATACAAAACAGATTTCAGTGCTTGGGATATTAACATTATATCAGTTAATACGATTACGGTATTTAACTGTAAACTTAACTTACAACTGTAAACCTGTAAAAATATTGTTACCTTATTTTTTACAGTCAAAATCTGGCAACTTTTTTTTTTTTTCAAGTTTTTTTTAAGTGTACTATTTATTTAGTTTGTTCCTGTAACTACTGATACTGATCAGAAATACATGTCAACTTATTGTACTTCTTACTGGTCTGCATAATACAAAGCAAATATGAGCAGAACTTGTCATCCTTTTTAACGGTGTCAGTGATGTAGAGTGGCATGTCTTGTCTTGTACCTCTCAGATGACCCTGGTGACAAAGGTTAGAGCGTACAGTTGCAGTTTGTTCATTGCTCCTGTTTCTCTCTGTTCACACCTCACTACACCAGGGCAGCTCTGCCAGTTTTGCTCATTCTTTAGTTTCATGTGATGATAAGATTCTGTACATATTTCAGACTTATCTTATTGATTTGTTTGTTTGTTTTCACATGCTGGGAGTCTCGTCCCGTACTGTCATGCCTGTTAAATCACAATTTCATCTGAGAAAGAGTGAGAGAGAAGGAGAGAGAGAAAGAGAGACAAAGTGGTGCCCCATGTTTATCAGAACCATGGAGTTGAATTCCAGATGGCATGATAAGGAGAGAAACAAGCAAACAAAAACTCAAAAATAGAAAGTATGAAAGTAAAAGAGAGGGCAGACAGGCTGACGACGGGAGCCCTGGTGCACTCTGGGAAAATTGTTCAATTGTGTGCTGGTTGCCGCTCCTTAGATTTGCTCAGACGGAGTACATTAAAGTCATCCACAAACTCAAAGTGAATCAACATTTTAGCAATATATGGCAATTAAAAGTGAGTCATTCTTTAATGTAGCCTCTGCATTTCATTCTTTGATCTTTGATCATTTTAAACTGTGTTTAAGAGTCAATGACATGACTTATTAGTCCGTTATAATTCATAGTTCACTCTAGACCTATTCATTGTTATTCATTATTAAGAAAAATTAATGTTTCTTATGCATGCATTGATTTGAATAATCTTCAAGTATAAATGTGTAGCTACTCCACAAGATAATTCCTATAGTTAGCAAGGACACATTTCATTTATGAAAAAATATTTTTATAATAAATACTGTTCTTTTGAACTTCATAAAACTACATCCTTTCATCACAGGGATAAATAGCTTCTTTTGTTTTTTTGCAGTTGCATTGCATTTATAAATATAAACTATTCAAATAGGTATTTTAATTTTGATAATACTTCAAAGCATTAGTATTCTTACTGAATTTTTTATCAAACCAACAAAGTTTTTATTGAATATATACAGTATATCTATATATATATATATATATATATATATATACGTATATATATATATATATATATATATTTTTTTTTTTTTTTTCTCTTTATTACAAAATTATACCTAGCCAAACATCTGAGCAGGTAAGAAGTACAAGAAAGGGTTAAAATATTTTTCACATTTGAAAAAAACCCTATCCTGCCAAATCCAAGTCAGCATAACTAGTACACCAGAAACTAAATAAAATAAGACATGAAATCACAGACACGACTGATGCTGTGTCACGGTCAGATCATGACATTGTTTACTCATAGACTACATTAATTAGTTAAGTATGTCAAGTGTCAAATTGCATTACTCAAAGAAAAATGCATTTTAAAATGTTTACAAGTTCTTTAGAAGTTTGTGCATTAGATAATAAAATTATTGAAATATTAATTTAAATGTATACTGTTTGTTTGCATATATTGAAGATGACATTTGACCTTTTTTAGTGATTAAATCGAAGCATATGATGAAACTGTCTATTTAAAAATCCATACGAACATAAGTGCAAATAGCACATTTCTTTAAACTTGGTTGGCATTCAACTCATTTTTTTTTCTTGCATAGTCAAACACACCCTTTGTTGTCATTGACCCATGAGTTATCGATTTTGCAGAGGTCTGAAGTGGGATTTGCCTCAGTATTTAAAGGTTAGGCTGTTTGCACTGGGGTGCCGTCCGCTAAATAGCCCCTTCTCATGCTGCGGTAGTATGATGAGCTCGCTTCCACAAAGAAAACAGGACATACACTCCAGCATAAACCACCATAATCCCCGTGCTGAAGGAGAGAAAATAAGGTAAAGGTTTTCAACGGCGCACAGCTCTCCCATCTGTTTTACTTTTGATGGGTTATGATGACCTGACCATGACCTTTCAGTTCGCTCTCCACGTCCTGCCATGTTTGGCGGTCACCTGACCGCAAGGAATGATTGCACGAAACAAATTGAATACAAGAACTAATTATTTATGCCTGATGAATTTGCCGGCCCTTTGGCAAATTTAGATTGTGGAAGGGGCAAATCCACAAGGATCCAAAATCAACACTGACCCAAAACCCCGGTGTTCCCTGAACTTGTTAGAAATGCCCCCCAACCTTTTCCTGTCAGAGATTAGCCGAACGTGTGGGAGCAAGGAAAGCTAAAAAAGTGAGCGTAATCGTTATACCGAGTGGCCTTGAGAGGTATTTTTCTCTGACCTGTATGTTCCTGGGTCATATCAATAGTACCATTTTAAGTGTGTCACTTCCTGCTTTAGGTGGCGTGTAGGAAGAGAGGCCGTTCAAATTTGAAACCGCATGTCTGGCCAACAGGATCAGAGGATAAGACTGTTTGTTTGCTTTCGCTTGCTCAGAAAGGGTAGGGGAGCTCTGCACTCGCTGTTTTAGAAATGCTTCCCTCTGCCACACACACAGAGTCCCCAAAACACACTGACTGGAACCTCCCTGACCTCCATCTCACCCAGGATCCCTGGGAAAAAGCAGACAGCCAGAGTGAACATTCAGACACGAAATCACAACCAGACCCGTCATTGAGCACAAGAGCCTTCATCTAGGCCAAACCACCCAGGGAGTCGGCCCCCTCGTGCCCAGAGAGAGAGCCCTGCCCTGGGGCAACACGCTCAGCAGCAGCCCTTGTGTCCACATGGAGGAGGGAGATTATTGCTGGAGACCACGAAGAAAAGCGACACTTGCGTGATTATGAAAACATGTTTTGAAGAGCATCGCTGTTTGTCAGTAGCAGTCAATAATAGCATTGTGAGTCCAGAGAGAATGACATGAAAAGAGGATTCTGGGAACGCTGCTCTTTATAGGTCAGACTGGGTTGCCTTTTCCTGCTTTTCTCTCGGCGTCTGACTACTGAATTTTGCGCTGGCCGTGGCTGGTTTGAGATCCCATGATCGAGGTCAGGTAAAGGGGACAAGAGGAACGGACACACGCACACACTCAACACACACCACATTTTTCCCGACCCCTGCCTCATCTCCCACAAGCCCCTGGGTGCAGAAGCCTGGCACCAGACAGTTATTCCAGCCCTCGGGCGGCAGAACAACTACAGGTCACACAGTCAGAGAGAAACTGAGATGCAGAGGAAGAAAGAGGTTAAGGTTTGTGTTTGCGAAGCACTACATTTCATATAAATGTGTAACTTTTTTCCATAAATTCTGTGTAGATTTTTTTCTGGAAACGGGCATTTCGATGCTATGCGCTCATTGAAACATATTTTTTTCTCCTTGAAGGATATGAATTTGGCCGTTTCGGTGGTTTGACACTTGGATTTTATGTTTTGCCAACAGAAAACAGTCTCTTTATTCACTCGCAGGAGATTCTCTGCCCCTTTAAATGTTCAGCATTTGTTTTGAGTGTAGATTTTTCTCCTTTAAATACGCAAATTAAACAACATATACATAGCAAGACCAATCCTCATTGCTTTTCCCCTGTCTGTTGTTCCTCTTCATATCTTTTTGCATGCAGTTCTGTTCTTTAAAATACAAAGTAGACCATTTTTTTCATGATCAGTAAATTAATTAGTTGTGCTGTTTTCGTTTTTTAATTCGTGTCCTAAGCTCATGAAAAGAGCAGAATGAAGCGGAGAGAAGACTCTGTGATTGGATTAAATTTTCCTCTCTTTGTAAACATTGTGACCTGAGTTTTTGACGCGCAATTTTTCGCGCGTTTAATGACTGTTTTCGTACCCTTTCAACACGCACGTCTTCATAACAAGGGGAGCGGAGATGAAGGCCTTATTTAAAGTTGCCTTTGAGTCTTTGTGTGCCGCATGGGGTGTGTTTTGCTCTGTTTTGTTCTGCTAAATCCTCTGTCTGTTTGCTCTAAGAAGAGCCCTGAGCGATTAGTAAAATTTTGACTGAAGGAGAACATTTTACCCTCCTCCAGGTTAGTTGATTGTGTTAATTGTGTGAATGTGTGTGAGTAGGGGTTTGTTGGTGTTCATAGACTTACTGTGTTTATGAGTCAGAGTGATTTACTACAGTACATGTAGTAAATACAGTTAATAACTTGAACTTTCTGTGCACTTAATAGGCTCACAACACTCTCTGCTGGCCTCAGAATCAGATCAACTCTTCAAGTACAATTTTTCAAATGTTTGTGAACCCCCACCCCATCCCAAAATCAAACACTTACGAAAGTATTTAAAGGGGTCATTAGATGCAAAATTCACTTTCCAAGTGCAATGATGCTAAAATGTATAATGTCTGTTTTAAAATCCTCTTCCACAAATCAGGCTGTTTTTAGATTCCTGTCAGAATGACGTAGTTCTGCACAGGCCCCTCCCCCGATAGTTGATTGACAAGCTCATCTTACCTAAGACCCACCCTAAACAAGCTGTCTTCAGTCCGTCACTGTGTCGACTCCGTTGCAGGGGAAGGAAAACGTTTAAGTGACTGAGGTGCCTAAATGCATATAGGTCAGCGCAAATCATTTGTGACCCAGCTTTATCTACAGAAGAAGTGAGTATTTTAATTTTTTTAATGAATCTTTGCAAAACACATTTCCTTATATGTGCTAGTTAGCCAGTTTTATGGCTGAAGTTTACGGTCTGCTCGTCACTCCATGGAAGAGATGGGTGGAGTCAGCAGAGCTCATTAGCATTTAAACCAACATGGACTAAAATGGATTGATGAAAACATCTGATTTTGACAGGTTAAAAAAAGGGGTTTTTTACATTACAACTGAGATATTTTAACCTAAGCATGTTGTATACTTTTTATTAAGACCCTAAAGATTGGTATCAACTTGATATGACCCCCATTAAGATGATAGCCTAGTTACAGTAACCAAAACCTGTATCTTTCGTTTAACAATTAACCACTGAAATACTGGAGCGTGAGGTAAATGATTTGCGCCTCCTATGTTTTGGGCTGAGTGTTTCTGTGGATGGACGCTCAGGCCTGAAGCAGCATGGCCTGAAACGAGTGCACAGGCCTGAGGAGAACAGGGTCTATCAGGAGAGAGGGTCTATCAGCACAGGCATCAATGGAAATCTGAGTGGGGGACATTAAGCAGAAGGAACAGTAGCGGAGTGGGGGGATGAGACCGGGAAAGAGGGAGAGAGAGAAAGAGGGAGAGGGACAGGGAAAGGATTGTTCAGAACAGACTCACTGTCCTTTTAGTCTTATCTCTCACAGCTTCTTTTACAGAAAACTAAGGAGCGAGCGAGAGAGAAGAGAAAAAGAAAAAAGAACACTTTCTCTCCCTGCTATTTCCCTTTCTCTGATTTCTCCTCTGTCCGTCTCACTCCATTTCATTCCGCCTGTTTTCTTTTGACCATTTCTCAGTCTTTTCCTCCTCACCTCTTTTTGCTTCTCTGAGGTTGTATACTGTATCTTCTCAGAGCTGAATCTTGGCTATTTTTACCTTTACCTTTTTTTTTTGCATTTAAAGTTAATGATTGTGCTAAACTATAACTTCATAATTACAAACATTTAATTACAAAAATGTCTAAATGCATGACATACATATCAGTCTGAGTTACGTTAAAGTATATTTGAATTTAAAATAAATGCTAGGTTTTGCATTCACAAAAACACGTTTTAAAGACACAAGGGATATTATAATAATATACACAAGTTTGTGAGTAAAAATGTCAGTTGATCTGTGAAGTTGTTCATTTTTTTTTTCAGTTGTCACGTGATATGGAGCTTATGTTGTGTTTATCCTGCAATATTCCTGTAACATCTGATCCGCTGCCTTTTCTCAAAAGGCTTTGTTTGTTCAGCATGGATTCATTCAATACCTGCTCAACCCCACAGCATGTTACCTATTCAGATATTTTACAACGAATATCTGCCTGAAAGAGGGTTTAAGCTGTAATAACATTAGCAGTTTAGACTTACAGACTAATGCAGCACCCATTAATATCTTTATTTGGTGGCTAAGTCAGGCTTCTTCCTGTAGTTACTCACAAGCTAATTCATTTTTGGATTTGCTAAGACATGCTGCCCTATTAAACACACAATCAATCAATTAATTAATTTTCTTTCTCTGTTTTATCTTAGAGCATTTATTAAACTGTTATGCTCATATTGTAAGATATATGTTACCACAAATGTTTTTGGAATATTAGTATGATTTCTGAAGGATCATGCAACTGGGGTAATGATGCTAAAAAATCGATTGTTCCTAATATATAAAGTTAAACATAACTGTTTATGTATAACTTTTATGCATAATTGTTTAACTGAATCTCGAGTTATTTGGTGTGATAGCTAAATATATTCTCAATAAACAGGAAATCTATAAACTCATTTTGTCCACACATTCTTTCTTGTAACGCTTCCCTCTCGGTCACATACCTGTCTGTGGCTCATTATGCAGGCCTTTGTCTTGTCAGGTGTGAATCACCGCATTAATAATGATAGGTCACACCTTTTCACATAGACCCTTTCCACTCAAAAAGCGATGTAGAAAATGTTTGTCAATATATTGTTTTCTGTGAGTGAGCAAACAAAACGATGTCTATATAATTTTTAAGCAAAAACAGGATACAAGGTCCACTTCTCAAAAGTGACTTCTAAATGTTAGTTTTTCACTAAACCACTCATAATCGTTTCTTTCTCAAAATCACAATCATGTACATAAATGTTGCTAACATATTTGTGTAGTCCTGTTTATAAGCAACTGAAAAAAGCACAAATGTCAGAACTTCTCCAGACCCCCAAAACACCCTCAAACCCCAAAGGGTTAAAATGCTTAATTTTTTTCCGGTCGTTTTTGATTTGTGTTTATTTATTTGTGAAAAGTTGATGTTTGACTTTGTAGAATGACCTCCACGTAATTGCTATTGTTTTGATTTATAATTTATTTTATAATTTCATTTAATTTTGTCATTTACTAATTGCATTAGGAGTTCAATGTGGGGTTCATTTTTTAAAATATAATATTCATTACCCACACAACCATTTTGGCTGCAGACATCATACTCCAATCATGCAGCTTGCTGGACTAAAAAAAATTGGATCCTGGATTGAACAATCTGAATGTCATAGAAGCATATTCATGGACTTGTTTGACTTATTAAGTACTTAGTATGGAAATATTATCCTTTAAGAGAATATAGACATGGGCTCAGATTGATATGGTAAAATCAATACCGTCAGTACTGCACTTACAGTGTGACTAATTACAACAGAGTGGCCATCTGACCAATCAGAACAGCATGTACTCATGAAAATGAGGGTTTTAAAAAGACAGACCCTTTGAACAAACTCAGACTTGATAAGAAATGAGGTGATGTGCGGTGTAGCCTAAATTGTCAGATGTATGTAGTGTTATTGACCTTGGATGCATGTAAACCTGTTGTAGGAGACAAAAAAAAATCGAAACTTTAAAATAGCAGATAACACTTTATTTTTAGAGCCAATTATTACTGTTACTTAGTTGCTTAATAGCTTTTATCCCAGGTGAAAAATAAATATATTTAAATTATACTATAAGTTTATATTAAATGTATTATTTTGGAACAACTTTAAGTATATTAAGTCGATTTTAAGATATAAGTTTAACTTTTATATATTTGCAATATATAAATGCATTGAAATTGAGTTGAAATGGCATTTTAAGTATATTTAATTTCCTAAAAATACATTTAAAATGTACTTTTAATACTTCATGACCTACATAGAGCATATTTGAAATATTGTTTTAATGTACTTCAAATACATTTAAATTGTATTAAAGTTCATTTGAAATGGATTAGCATTACACTAGTATATTATATTATTATATTTTTCCCCATACACACATACACACTTTGATATCAATAAAACTTTAATGCATTATATATTGTTGTGCACATTACAGATATTCAGAGTACATAAAAAAGTACAATCAACCAAAGTAACAACATATTAAACATCATATTTTAAGCAGGCCATTGAAATGCTTAATAAATAGTTGACAAACGTTTGTACGTTAAACCTTTACTTTATACTTTTCCAATTATTTAAAATTATAAATATGTAATTATAGAAAATGTTTGTGTAGACATGGTTTTGAATTACATTAAAAACCCACTAAAAATATGCTTAATTTTAGTAAATTCCTTAAAAGTGTAACTAAGAATATATTTATTAAAATTGTATTTTTACAATACTTTTTAGTAATATATTAAAAGTATGCTTGTATTTAGAATAATCCCTAAAAGTGTAATTAAGCATATATTTAATACAAAGTTTTTTATATTATATTTATAATACATTTCAATTATGCTTGGGTTTAGAGCTTTAGAATTAGGAACTAATATATAGGGCACATTTGCATTTACCATTTAATGAAAAAAGTATATATTTTCAGTTTGTTTTTAAATGCAATCAGTGCGGTAACACTTTAGGGAAGACATATTCACTGTTATCTACCTGTACAACTTTTCCCTCAATAAACTGTTTATTAATAGTTAGTAAAGTAGTTGTTAGGTTTAGGTATTGGGTAGGTTTAGAGATGTAGAATAAGGCATTAATATGTGATTAATTACTATTAATAAATGGCTAATATTGTAGTAATATACATGCAAATATGTAAATAATTAAGAGAACAATACAATACTCTTGCTGATAGTGATTTTTGACTCAATACATGTTTATATTTAATTTCATATTATGAAATATGATTAAAGTGTACTGCCAAGCATTTATGATAAACCAAAATATACTTTGATGTAATTCCTACTGAAAATTTGTTTTTTACAGTTCAAGTACGGGAAAGATCAAATACTTTTAGTTTACAAGTGCTTTAATACAGCAGTCAGTATAAGTCAACACATCAATATGAGTGTACGTCTTTAAAACGTATTGAATTTCAATAAAGCACACTTCTTTTTCAATCTGTGGCAATGACAACACCCAAGGAGGGTGGTGTCGAGTTTTGCATGGGTTTACATGCACATTTTTGATCATACTTTATAAGGTCAAATGCAAATTGTTAACCATTAATCCTTAACCATGACTTCTGCCTCTATAAACTCATTTTCTGCTATTAATATGTAGTAAAGTAGTTTTTAGGTTTAGGTATTGGGGATGTAGAACTTTATAAGCACTACAAACAGCCAATATGCTAAAAAACAGTAGTTAATATTGAGAATTGGTCCCTATACTAAAGTGTAGCCCTGTTTTCTTCAGCAAATCTCAAAATGTAACGTTTGTTTTGCTGCCTGCCTTTTAAACAGCGTCCTCATGTTCACACAGCATCTGTGTGTAGGTACATTGGCATAGCATGTTCAGTGGCTGATAGAGAGGAAATGGGAGGGGTGTGTGTGTGTGTGAGAGAGGGTGGGGATAATTAGATATCAAAGGCATGGGTGGGGAGGGAGGCAGAGGTCTTCTCTGATGCTAAAGCACTTATTAATGAGATAGGCCTTATCTGTCCTCCTCGGAGGAATTCTGCCTTTGATCGGCCCCACTTTGGACTTAATACATTTTTGATTGATAGGCGGAGATGACAGAGGAAAGAGGTGAGGAGAAGAGAGAGAGAGAAAGAGAGGGCAGTGCAGTAAAGATGGAGATGCAGTTGTTTCAATGCCCTTCATTTGACAGAATAACCAGTGAAACAGGATCATGGGAAGGCATTAATTGTACTGGAGAGAGATGTTGAGTGAGCCGCCACCGATGACTCACGGACCACACAAGAGCGGGACGCGCTTGATGGCTAGCAGGAAGAATTCTGGGAAGTTATCGAAGGTGGGCACGGCAATAGATAACATGCGGTTCTCAGTAACACACAAACAGACACATAGAAGACGTGTCACCTTCACTTCCTGTGACCGAACTCGGCCATTAAAGCCACGCAACTGCAGGTCGTGTGTCTCTGTCAGGAAGAAAGGAGAAAGAAGGGCGAGAGAGGAGGGAAGGATAAATTGAGAGATGCCATAACTGCAACTCTGTCACTGTCCATTACTTACATTCATCATAAACTTCTATTCAATACATTCTACTCATAGACAGGTTATATCCACACACACACGCGGCATTCTTCATAAAGCCAGGATATCGATCAACTTTACGACGTTTCAGGAGGCCAAATCAATTGCTATAATAATATAGAAGTGGAAGGCTTCCTGTGAAAGAAAGAATGAATTTATTCAGAAGCCAATGTTAACTGAGCAGAGTTTGTACTTGTAAAATGTAAAATTGTTCCCTGTGTAAAAAAAAGAAGAAATGGAAAATTGTGTAAGATGTGTAAGATGACTATTATCTAAAATGAATGTATACTACCATTCAGATATGTTAGATTAGAACGTTTTATTCCGCAAGGATGGGTGTAATAGTTCAACAAAACAGCAGGAAGTCCTGAGAAGCTGTCATGGTTTCCATGTACATTTTAAGCAGCAAAAGCTATTTTCAACCCTAAAAGTAATACAAATTGGAATATAATTGAGTAACGATAATAAAGGGGGCGAAATCAGCATAGTGTAATGATTTCTAAAGATTCATGTGACACTGAAGACTTCAGCTTCATCTTTGCATTCACGGGAATAAAATATGTTGACCTTGTAAATTGCAACAAAATTTCATTATATTACTGTTTTTTATTGTATTTTTAATCAAACAAATGCAACATTGTTGGCATAAAATACAAGTATTTACCAGTTCTTTAGTGTAACTTGTGGACTGTTTATAGCTTCCAAACAATGTAACAGCTTTAATAGCTTGTAGCGACTTGTAGTATTAATATTGAGAGTGTGTGGGAGTAATATTTCAAACACTGCTTTTCTAATCAACATTTAGAGCCATTTCATAATTAACTACAAGCTTATCTCCATTTGCGTCCACAACATGTTGGCATTTGACATGTAAATCTCTAATGGCACCAGTTCTGCCTATACAGTTTGTTTGTAGGTTAATTTTCACGGTTTAATCTTTACAGTCTGCCCTGAGAGGTCGATAAATGTTTAGACTTATTGAGTTTGCTCTGAGGTAATCACCAACTCCACCAATGCCCGGTTCACATATGGATCCTTCTGAAATTTGTCTATAAGATTCTCATGCAAGAGAAACTACAGAGTTCGTACCACCATTGATAAATTCCAGTTGACTTATTTTCTTGATGCTGCAAAGAGTATGCAAGTGGGTGAGAATCAAAAGGAAGATGGTTACAAAAGAAAAAAGTGCAAAAGAAACAGAGAGGGGGGTCAAATCCCATTTCAGCGACATGAGTGCTACTCCAGAGATGGAGGACAGACAGGAAAAGAGCTATAAAGTATGGAACGACAGCACACACATCACACAGACAGGCCTGCCGCCTGCTCAGCTGATAACACAGCCCGTCTCGCACCTCTCTCGCCCTATCAACATCATTCATCATCCACACACCACCCCCAAGCCACCTCCCCCCAGCCCTGCCCAGCCACACCTGCTGTTTGGTCCCATCTCCATCTGATAGGACTGTCATCAACCAGAGAGAAAGATCTTCAGACGCCACGTGTATCATCGATAATATAAACTCTCTCAGATGGGACGTCTGTGTTGCCATGCACTCAGTCTTTCGTGGCAGGCGAACTCATCTTTCGTTCCGGATTTGAAAACTGCTGACAATGTACTGTAGGAAGTGTCTCACCTTGTAGAGAACTTCTTGGAAATCTGTAGAGCTTTGTGGAGAACTCAGGTGAAACAAAGACATGTTGTAAAATTGCAAAGTATGCCTTTTATTATTCATTTGGTTTAATAATCTCATTTGAAAATGTTCTTGCTGACCAGTTAATCATTCATTTTTGATCATCCAAGCCCCAAACTACTGTACCACTTTAAATGTAGCATCATTTATTAAAAAATAAATAAATAAATAATTGAAAAGAAAATTTGATAATGCCTTCAGGCACCTTGTTGTAGTTGTAGCACACTAACATCCTTTTGAAACATTTACCACATTAAAATCCCAAAAGTCAGCTCAGAAAATGTGGAAAAAGAGTGTTTATAGTCCATCTGGGCCACATATAACCCACATGTAATAGTTTAACCACAGTCATAACAAATACTGCAGCTAGTCTGTCACATGAGAATCTTGTTCATAAACTAACTGTGATCATGTTTAAGGTACCTTCTGGTGTGCAGTTATGAAAGTTCCTACACTAAAATGTAATTTGCACATGTGCATCAAACTCCTGGCGTCTCTCTTTGTCAGAAACGACAATTAGACGAAAATATATCCAAAGAGAAGCAAATGACCCTTCAAGGCCACCATTGTTCTCTCATCACTCTGGGTTTTGTTTGCGTATCTCCCCCGACTCGTGTGTCCTTGTTGCTCTGTGTGCGAGTTTGTGCTTGTGTGTGTGTGTGTGTGTGTGTGTGAGGGAAGTAATTATGCAAATGATGGTTGCCGTTCCAGTGAGGCACAATGTCGATACGAACACCCCGCTACCCACATTGCCTGTGTATTTACATACACGCACACATTTCATCCCTTCGAATGACCTGTGACCCCGCAGTTGCACAACTCTCTCAGTTCTGGAAAGACAGGTTCAGAGGACGGATGACAAAAGGCCCGACAATGACTGTCATTGTGGCTTTTCCTGCTCCGTTTTATCTGTCTGCAGGGAAGACCCAGAACCCAGGGTATAAAAATTCTTAAATACTGAATGAAAGGGAAAGAGTGCTGTCAGACTCTTTATTTAAGCTGTCTTAAGAACTGCCTGATGCCTGTCTCACAGCCTCTCTCACTGTTTTATGAATCCGTTTGTTGAGTTCTGGGTGTTTTTCCCTCATTATTAGCCATTCTCTTTTCTGCAGAAAGGAAGTGCCACTTTCATTCAGATTCAGAAGATTGACAAGTGAAGCTTGAGGAGTTTCAAATGAGTGTAATGAGTTTCAGTCCACTTCAGTCATCAAGCTTGGGCCCAAAAAGAATGGGAATCTGTGTATTACACAGCATTCAAAAATCTTTTTTATTATTATTTCTTTCAACTATGACTACTTTTGGCCCTGTGTACTGTTAGAGTACTTCCTTTAGTAAAGAAAGTGTGTATTATTGGATTTGATAACAATATCCAAAAGTAGAAATTCATTCATTACACTACGCTACACATCAAACTGCTTGAAATAAAAATTTGCCTGAAAGTTCGATATTATTACTTTATTATTATATATATATATATAATTTTTTTTTTTACTTCATATCACAATGTACTATATCAGTTTAATAAGCAATCGTAACATTGTAACACTCACACACACATGTATATATATATAAATATATATATATATACACATAACTGTGGAAGAGTTCAGAAACAAATTCTGCTTTACTGAAGCGTCACAGAAGCATGTAGTCTCCATTAAACCTAATGGAAGAAGTTTGAAATAACCAGTACTCCTTCTAGATCTACTCCTGACCAGACTGAGCAACTGATGGAGAAGGGCTTTGGTGCAGCAAAATATAAAGATAGCCTTAAAGAAAACTCAGTTTAGAGCATTTAGAAACTAAGACTGAGCAGAAGGTCAATGATCATAAACACACAGAACAAGTGGCATCAAGACAACTGTGAATGTCCTTGAGTGGCCCTACAACAGCCTGGGATTGAACCCAATCAAATATTTCTGGAGAAACCTGAACATGTGCATCTGCCTCCATCCAACGTGCCAGAGCTTGAATCGTGAACAGATGAGGTGACAAATAGCAGATGATTGCCAAATTGCTGATAAGCAAATCTTGTTCTATTTAGTTAAGGGTATACTTATCCAATATACTTTTTTTTATATAAAGTTGTGACAAGTTTGTTTTTGCTTTGTCAAAACTGGGTATGGAGTGTTGATTCTTTTGTTTTGTTTTTTTTTGGTTGGGGGTGTAATTTCAATGTAATCTAATTATTGATTGTACTCTGTAATATTTATAATTATTTTCATTTGTTTAAAATTTCATCTTTTAAATATGTAATAATTCAAATAAATCACAAATTTTCAAATTAGAAAAATGTCCCAAATCAATTTTAATGTGATCATGCTGTAACAAAAATAACAAAAACATTAGAAAAAAATTCTGGAGAAAATAATAATAATATTTATCAACAACAAATGTATTTATGTATTCACTTTCAAAATCCAGGGACATAAAAGTGCCTGAAGTTGAAGAAACGTCTTACATAATCACTGTAGCAAAAATGAATAACATCCAATTTCATAGCAGAAACATTTGAATATAACTCTGTTGCTCCCTTTTGAGGTTTATTACCACCACAGTATTAAAAGCATGCATTTAAAACTAATCATAAAATACAACAGCAGGACCACACGCTTGCATTGCATTTGCCAGAATACATTTCTGGCCTAAATTTCATCTCTTCAGGCAACAATTTTATTATTATCGGTCCAATGTAACGCTACTTTTAACCATCTAATGTAGCCGGTTTAAAAGTTTTCATTTGTGTGACATTGTTATTACATTTTTAGAATAACAGCATTAGCCAGTAGCAGCAGTGGGTTGACACACGTATAATCTGGCTATAGTTGTGGTTATTACTGTGATCCAGTGGTGGTAGACTTATTTATGTTATTGTGGTTTTACAACCGAAGGGAATGCAAACGACTGAGCGGACTAAACGGATTACATTACACACTCATTTCTCTCTTTCTCCTCCCTCTCTCCATCTATAGCATACCTGCCCATCTCTCTCTCTCTCTCTCTCTCTCTCTCTGCTTTTTTCTTTATGCCTGGGGAGGGAATTGGGCTGAATGTGCATGTTCAGTAACAGGAGAGCCTATTGAAGGGGCTGTGCTGCTAATTTGCCATGGCCATGTTTCCCCCTGAGTGAAGGAGATCTGCCTCACCACACACACACACACACACACACACACACACACACACCAAACATGAAAGCAAGAAGCTTATTGAGAAACTGACATTTAGCAGAGTTTAATATTGAGTTATATAATGTGATTTTAGGCCAATTAGATTTCACAGTGGGCGGAGCTACACAGCATGAAACCAGGCGGCTAACAAAGTGTTGTGTCACTTTTCTTGGGTGAAACCACTTCATGATAGTAGCCTGCTTGATTATATGGAAAAAGAAATAATAGAATAAAAAAGATAATTTAGATCTCACCTTTGTTTATATTTTGTAATTGCTAGTATATATCTCACAATTCTGAAAAAAATCTGCGAGATATTAACGTGCAGTTCTGACATTATTTTGCAAATCACAACAATTTTTTGTCCCCTCTTAAATGCAACTTTATATCCTGCAATTGTGAGTTTATAGGCTTTTCATGTACTTCATATATTTAAGGAGATAAAGATAAATTGTCAGATAAAAAAAAATGTAAGTCTTTATGTATTTATATTACTATAATGCTATGTTGTAAATAATATATATGGCACTGTGTGATTAATTTAAAATTAATAATGATTCTTACAAATAATATCAGTACTACATTCAGTAATCTATTAATTTGTATCCGCTATTTTATAAATGGGAAATAAACAGATGTTGACCTTTTATTGCACTGTTTTTTATCACAGTTAAGGGGGTTTCAGGAGACACTGAGACAAAATAAAGGAAGGGGCACAAAGCAATTCCTCTCCTTATGTCCCATTTTTTCACTTCCTGTTGAACTCTAGAATAAGACTGGAATAAAAGAGATGAGGGTGGGAATCTAGTGGACCCTAATTTGAGCCCTGACCCCTCTGTTAGCTCTAACAGCTCCAGACACAACACATTGTGTGTGCGGCTCAAACTGCATGAGCTGGGAAAAGGAAACTGAGGTCACTAATTACTCAGAGAGCAGAAGCTCAATGATTAACAAGAAGGTGGGAAATACTAATGTTGGCTGTTTGAGTTAAAAAAAGAATCTTTCAGTATTAGTAAGTACTGTTTAATAAAGAAGAATTATGATAAATTGCAAATTGTGCAAGCAGGCCTAATTAGCTTTTAAAGTTAGTTAAAGAGAGAGATTCATAACAGGGAAGCATTTTTACTATAGTTAAATGTTAAGGGGTGTATGCATTAAATGAAAGGGAGTTTAAATATTAATATAATACCGTTCCTCATCTTTTTATGCAATGCTTTAACATTATTAGTGTGTCAGCATATGAGATAAAGAACTGAAAATGTGTAAAAGCAACAATATGATAATGTTGCACATTCTAAAGTGACATTATTATCTTACTGTAGGTGCGATTGGTGAACTGGGAGCCCTTGACGTAGTGTCGTCTAGATGGAGACACCTATGAAGCTGAGAAAGTGTTCACGTGAGAAACCTGTGGCACGTGGGTGAATGTCTGACGTCTGTCAGTCACAGTACGTGCTGTATTGCCACACTTCTGCAGTTGTGAAATATCTCTAAAATATCTTGTTCGTGTGCTCTTCACGGACCGGTGGAAAGAGACTGTGTGAGTGTGAGAACTAGCTTTTCTCTGTGTGTGAAGACATGTAATTATATATAAATTACAAATGCTATTATATAGAGCTAAGATGTACTGAATTTGACTTTTACTATTTTATTTCTAAAGACCTGAAGAAAACTACCGATGAGATAAACTACCGGTCACACATTTGTAAAAATTACAATTATTACAGGGACACTGAAGACCAGTATAATGGCTGCTGAGAATGTTGTGTTGCCAGTTTAAAATGCATTCAAATGGGAGAGTTCTTTTAAAGTGAAATAATATTCCTGTTTAATGTAACCTTAGTGAGCATGAGAGACTACTTTTGAATGCTTAGAAAATCTTAAATGGATAGTTCACTCAAACATAAAAATTTGCTATTCAATTCTAACCTTAAAGACTTTTTTAGTAAAACAGTAAAGAACATTTTTATCTGAAACCATGGTCATTTATGATTGCTAAAATCAAATGAAAAAAAAGCATATACAGGTAAAATAAGGATGGAGGACTATAATGTGATAAGAGCTCGCTCTAGTACTGAGGAGCTAAGCCATTCAGGGCTTTATAAGTAATTAACAAGATTTTAAAATCTATAGGATGTTTGATAGGGAGCCAGTGCAGTGTTGACAGAACCGGGCTAATATGCTCATACTTCCTGGTTCTAGTAAGGACTCTAGCTGCTGCATTTTGAACCAGCTGTAGTCTATTTTTTTATTTATTTAAGTCCTATGACAGAAGTTACTGTTATGAAATCAAAATATGACAATACATTTATATGAAAAATCTGGTAATTGGTAATTCAAAATTGACATTTATGATTATGAGATCAAACTCTCAACTGTGACAAACTTTATAGTTATGAAATATTTAATAAATATGTAACACAATTTGGGATCACAAGGAAAAATGTTTTTACCAATCAGAACAACAATATTTTTCACTCGATACAAGGTTCCAATTTCTTGTTTATATTTTAAACAGCTGTCAGGGATATTTGAATTATGGTAACAGAGTTGACGCAAGATTTAAGGACATGCATTTTTCTAGAATTTTTTTTTTTTTAAATAATTAAATGTTGTAGAATTAAGTAAGTAACTATTTAGGGTTTTTATAAATGAAATAAACAAATGTGGCAATAGAAAAGTACTATAAAATACTTGAAATTACACATAGCCTACATGATGGAAAAAATACACTGACTAATTAGGAAAAGAAACAATCATGACTTTCAAAAACTTTTTAAATAAATTATTATATTGTTATGGACTGTAACATCTTGTAATTCATAACAATTTGTAAAGAATAATAATAAATTAATTATAATAATAAAAAAATATAGCCATTTAAAAAAATGTACCCCCAACTAAATATATATATATCACTATTATACATATATATAGTACAACACATTATAATGTAAATAATTATATATTTATATATTATATATATAATTGTATAAACATGGCCTTTGATGCTGATATCAAATTTTATATATTGCTGACAACAATATAAATGAATGAATAAATACAAACTGTATACAATGAATGCATTAATGAACGTTCAACTGAGCTTTATTTTGAAATATGAAACCTCAAGCTGTCAAACATACAGCATGTATTTCTCTGATCTGCTGTTCCTGATGCGCAGGAGGAGCAGGCGAACGTGAATCTGGCCAAGTACAGGAAGACGGTTCACGAGCTGGACGACGCAGAAGAGCGGGCTGACATCGCAGAGTCTGCTCTCACCAAGATCAGGACCAAGAACAGAGGCAGCTTCGGCAAAGGCTACTCCTCAGTGAGTGTCTGTCAGGATAAATGTTACACCATCCGTCTCCAGCAGGAGTCAGTGATGCTCTATTTGTGTGTGTACAGGGTTACAGCACTCCCTTTCCCGGCCTGGTGAGGTCGCCCAGCTCTGTGGGGTCAGAGGGCAGAGGTGAGAAGGTCACTGACGACGACGAGTCCATCAGCTCTCTCATTCCCACGTACTTGAATTCAATCAAGAAACTCATGATTGATTAGAATCAGAGATTTTTCTGTCTTCTTGAATCATCATTTTTGCCTTAAAAAATAACTGGTAACACATAAATCTTTTTATCTATATTCAGTATTATATTTGCTACCACCAGCATGACTTTACTATAAAGAAACGAGAAAACTGTTGTTTTGATTACACCTTTGTGCTATTTTGATTTTGTAAAAATCTAGTGCGTTGTTTATTTTGTAATGTAGTCTAAGGAATATTTCACCCACAAATTACTGTATGCTCCCTCAGGTCATGAACCCAGTTTGGAGAAATGCAGCATTACATCACAAGTGAATGGGTGCCGTCAGAATGATAGTGAAAAAGGTTGATAAATACATCACAAAAGTTGTGTGTTTAGAAGAAACAAGTACATCAAGACATTTTTTTAATAAAATGCGAGCCCAGAATCCATAATAACACTTCCTCCAGTAAAAAAGTCCTCTTCCTCTCGTCTCTCACATCGAAATCCACCCACGTATTTGTTTAGAGCTGTTTTTGAGATTTCTCCCCTGATTCAGACCAGACCACTTTTTTTAACAGACAGGAGTGTTGTGGCTTACTTGTGGATTATTGTGATGTTTTTATCAGTTGTTTAGAGTCTCATTCTGACGGCACCCATTCACTGCAGAGCATTCATTGCTACATTTCTTAAAGATTCATTCCTTCTTAAAGATGACCGTTTTAGCTCTACACTGTCAATAGGACAAACACAAGCGTCTGTTATGAAGTACACATTTACTTTGAAATGAAATCATGATTCTATATTTTGAGAAATGCATTGAATGGATATACAATCAGTATGTATTATTTCCTTACTCAGTAGTGTCATGTTTGCATTCATTTTGTATTTATTAACGACAGCTACATGACTAGTGCAAACAAATAAAACCCTATTTAGTTCAATTTAATGTCATTTAAATTACAGAAAACATAATAAATGGATGATATTCAGCAGTTATTCTTCATTTACATCCTTGTATAACAGGGAACGAATGAATGATTTGAACATGTACATCAGTAATGCAGATGCGTAAAGGCATAAGAGAAAAAACAAACAAACTATAAAATCCAGTTTGATGATCATTTAGGAAAAGTGTTAATTGGTTTCATATAAAAATAAGCATGGCGCAGTATCATTGACATATATTATTTCTAGCTCTCTCACTGTAGATTAAATGGTTTGGGGAAATAATAGTGGGCCCAAATAATGACTGTTTGAGACTTTTGTATATTTGAACAAAAGACAGAAAATAAAACAACTTTACATGTGTTTGTGTTTGTTTCTTCTTTGAGTATGAAGTGAAGTAAACCCTGAGTCCATGTCGGCATGTCGGTGTGAGACTGTGAGCAGCTGCACTCACATACAATACACTGTAATACCAGATCTGCTTCAAATATGGATATGAGTTGTATAATATTCTGCGTAAGCCGAAATCAACACTGACGTTTGTTACTTGCTGGTCTTCCATTCAAACATGTTATTCCAAAGAACAAAAATGTATTTATTTTTATTTTTTTTTAAATGTAATGTTCTTCTCCACCTAAACGAGATTTATTTCGGTGCATAAATTGGTAAAAAACTCAGAAATAAATAACATTATGCAGTTACTGTAAAGAGATCCATGTTGACTTCAAAGAAACAGTTCACCCAAAAGTGAAAATTCTGTCATTGTTTATAAAACCTCAAGCCGATCCAAAGAAGAAGAGTTTCTTTCGTCTGTTGTTGAACACAACAGTTTCTGGTACAGAACTAAAAATAGGGAACTGAACAGATGGTTAGTTTCATATTTTTTCCATACTATGGAAGTCAATGGCTACCAATCAGCTACCAACCATTTTTCTATACTTAATACTGTAAATGGTTTAGTTCCATATTATATAGTGAAAGTCAATGGCTACTGATCACTATTTAGTTCCATTTTAGACAAGAGTAACGTATATAAATTGTATTTGTATTCCATTCATTAATGGAGACATTATTCCATTCAGTATTCAAAGCAATAATCAGCTCCTGTTTTTAAAAACAGAATTTAAATGCAACTTGAAACGATCAAATGCTGTTGACAACAGTTTAAATATTTTGATTGATTAAAATAAAATAAAAAACTAAATACAAATGTATAACATTAAAACCAACACAAATGCAATTATTAAGCTGGTGATAAAAATTTCACACAGGAGTCTAAAAAATGCCCCTGAAAATTAATTCCAGCTGGGAAAACCTGCCCCCTAATGGAAAACCTCATTACTGACCCTCTGCTTAGTTCCATGTTTTTGTTTCCATACTATGGAAGTCAATGGGTACCGTCAACTGTTCTAATTTTTTCCCGTTCCTAAGGAAATCAACAGTTACCATCAGCTGTTTGGTTCGCAACATCCTTCGAAATATCTTCTTCAGTGCACAACAAACATGAGAGTGATGACAGAATGATCATTTTTGAGTGTACCGTCCCTTTAAGGCAAGCGAGCGCTTTGATTAGTCACAGAACTGAAATCAGTTGATGCAGCAGCAGCATTTACAGTATATATTAGTACTCTGAACTCAGTTCAATCGCTGCTCAATCCTGACAGCATGATTGCATCAGTAGATACCGTCTCCAGATGTCCACACAGTCTCTGTGACACCTCCAGAGCTCTTTCAGTCAGATTTGTGGGAAGGTTATGTTACACAACCTCCGTCCTCTCTCAACCTTCTGCTCGGTCGTGATCGTTTTCCTGGTTTAGGCCTCAGAAGGTTTTTTTCGAGAGATCAAACCTACATTAGGAAGACATGGCTTTCTCTCAGATGCTCATGTCCACCGGTCTCAGCTCGCCCGTCTTGTGTTCTTTGACCCACAGTTCTCTGTCTCTGGCGGGGTCCACGCTCCGCAGGAGTTTGTCCACCGGCTCTATGGTCTGGAGATGAAACGGCAGGCTGTGGTTACTCACGAATCATCATACTGTACGAGTGAGTGTGAATGAGGCTGTTTAACTCACGCTTTGGTTGAACATGTCGGTTTCGTGTCGTAGCGTGGTGTACCGACACAGATGCTGTCTGATCATCTCCACACGCTCCACCTCTAAATGCTCCAGCTCCTGTCAGGAACAAGACGTATGGAGAATCTCTCCTTTATTTCAGTTTTTAAGAGAAAATGCTCTTAAATCAGAGTTTTATCGCATCCTTTTTTTCCCCCCGCATCTCGTAGATGTGTTGAAACCACAAGTTTCCAGTGTCCAGTGTAACAACTTCTCCATTCTTATACAGACAGTAGCACTATGAGTCGAGTTAACATTAGTTATGAATGCTTGAATCTGATTGGCTGGTGAACGTTCTAAAGTGTGCAATTACTTTCAGGGAAGCATACAGCAAACCTAGTTCCAGGCATCTCTTTGAACGCATTACAGTTCCACATCACTATTACTTCAAAGGTCTTACAACCACAGATGCTATGCTTACAACAGCAAAATAACCAAAACCCACAACAACATTTGATAAAAACGACATATCACTTACATGAGAATTATGTTTTGTTATGTACGGAAAGCATGCGCATAGGCTATCCCTCAGACGCAGACACATTTACCTTTATCCTTAACATCCACTTCTCACAAGCCAGGGAAGAAAATGAATTTAAAGTTTCACTGTTTCTAAGAGATGCACAGTGTTTTAAGTGCTACAAAAAACTGACAAATACCTTGAAATATATCATTTAATCGATGCCTAGAGGTATGGCAACCGTAGTATAAGCGGAATAATTATTGAATAATTAAAAAAAACAATGCACATTTTACATTGTTGCATTATTTTTCTCTTAATTCAACGGTCCGGAGTCAATTATTTCTTGGTTTACTAATCAATGCATCGCTCAGTGTTACAGGATTTATCCCTCTTTCTTCATGTTCATTGTTAGTTTGTGTCAGTCCAATAAATACTAACAGATGCAACTTTATTCTATTTTAAGTTAACAGTAACAGAGATGCTTTAGAGATATTTTGCGTTCATGTTAAACACTGTAAAGTGCTACTGTAAAAGTGGTTGTAATCTGAAATGCTTTGCCTGGCACTTCAGTGATCAGTTTATTTGTTGTTTGCTTTAATTTGATTTCATAACAAGAATCATTATGTTCAAGAACCCTGCCGCTATTATCATCAGAAGCGTATAAAAGCGGGTTTGTCTCAAAACGTTTTTGTGCATTTAGCAGATGCTTTTATTCCTAAGAGATTTACAAAAGAGCTTGTGTGGAAATTCATTAATTAAGAGGTGTTAAGCAGTCAAGTGGATTTATCATGAGCTCAGAGTAGCTTTATTACACGTCATTAAACTACAGATAAGTCAAATAAAATCGAATTCTTTGTATGTCTGTGAATTCTAATTGAACTGGGAGAAGCTAACTTGTGTTAGTATGGCCTTTAGCCATTGTTTTCTCCAAAGAACGAACTACTGCCATCTCTCATTTGACTACTTCAGGTGTTGTTATCTGAAGATTGGCTGTGATTGGTGTCTGTCCGTCTCTCACCAGACTGCTGGTCACCATCTCCTCAAACCACTTGGACTGGGACTGATTGTAGAGGTCAACACACCGCATCAGATCATCACCTGAAGATACACACACATAATTCATGCTTTACATGTGAAATCATCAGCATGGGCGGAGCTCACCGTTTATTATTACACCTGGTAAGAATAACTGAATGCTACTACATTTAAAGTGGAATCATTTTGTGTTTCAGTCCAGAGATTGATTGTTGAACTGATGAATAAAGTGAAAGCACAGAATGAAGAGAAACAGAAGCACTGAATAAATCAGCTTATGATTCAATGCAGTGGCATCTGTTTTTGATTTTATTACTTCTATAGTTCATTTCTGTCTCACAATTGATTTTTCCAGTAATAATCCATACGTGTAAATTATATACGTATGTTCATATCACTGAAAAAGTTCTTCAGTACATACACACACTCTGACATGCTTCAACATTTTCATTTGACTGTTTAGGGATAATTCAAAGGAAATAAAATGAAAATCATCTGCATCAACTCCTAGTTAATAATATATTATATAATATTGTAGGCTATCACATTTCCAGTTTTCTACAGAACAAAGTCCAGAATTCTAGCAATAATTTAAATGTGTAGTAAATGAAGTAAACGAAATCTTCAATATTTAAAACTGAGAAAAAAAGAACTTTGTGTGTGATGTTTGATGTGTAACAGAACTGCATCATGCTAGAATTTCACATGATGGCTTATTATTATTATTAACCACAATGTAACACTAGATGTCAGCAAACACAAGGTTTGCTGTTTATTAAACTCTATTATTGTGTTCACAACAGAATACTTGTATTATTTCTAAAATAGTATGTGAACTGGTAGCCAGTATTTCTTCCTACTGTGTTATGACCCTGAATACTTCATTTGGAGTAGCATCCAGCTGTCATAATGGCTATTTTGCATTTGCAATATTTTGTGTGAATGTATATTTTGGTGCCTAATGATGTCTCAGGAGTGTCACATGTCCAAGGCCTGTATAGTGATGGAGGTTTTCTGAAGCTGCACTGACCGGCCTGTGTGGATTTCCGGCGCGCTTTCTTGATGTCCTCCTCGATCTTACTGCTCAGTTTGACCTCCAGCTGCTGGGTTTTTAACTCCAGGTCCTTCTGCCGGTCTGCAAGCGCTTTCCGTGCCTGAAGAAGAACGAGAATATGAGAGAGGATGTGCTTTGGGTGTTCAGAAGCATCTGCTGCAAGCTGAGATCCATACACTGTATAGTGATGTCAACAATTAAGATGTATATTTACTAATCAATTTCTAACTATAAATGTACCCTAATAATGAAAATCCTTATGACAATAGCACATTTAAATCACTTGATCTTTATATTACGCTCTTTCTTAAAGGGAAAGGTCGAGGTAAAATGAAAATGCTGCCACTCACGACTTTCTATATTGTGCTTATATTCAAACATGGCACGTAAGAACCACAACTGTTTGCCGTGTGAATGTATTGTTTGCGCTGTCCCTTTAAAAGTCACACAAATAGTTTTGCTCCTGTTGGCCAGATCAGTAAATGCTCTATGAGAAGGTCACTGGTTTGAAGGGCGTACGATTATATATAGAAACCCAGTGGGCTCCAGAGACGAAAAATGGTCCACATCTTTAGTAAATTTGCTGGTATTTTAATAATGCATGAGAAAAATCCCTGTAACTTTAGAAGCGACTAAAAATGGCCACATATACATCATGACACATGAGATGAGTCATGTTTAGCAGTTAGTACCTTCTCCGCGGCGGTGTATCGGCTGGCCAGGTGCTTTCTGATATCCGCCATGTGATGATCGAACTTCTTCATGTCCTTTTTGAAGTTTTCCCGGAATATCAGCAGAGGCTTTTCCACTTCACTCTGAAGCTAATCACAGCACAGCACTACTTTAGAAAGCTGTGAGTAAAAAAGACCCTCCTACATCATGTCTTTTAATTGTTTCAGTGTTAGCGATGCATATACGTGTTTGTACAGTAATAGCGACAGTGCGTGTAACATCTGCTCTCATATTCTTCAGAGAGCAGAACATCAGCACAGAGCACATTCCTCCAGACCAGCTGTGCGTTTAGACCGGACCAGAATAAATCCTCCAGGCTTTATATGCTGCCCTGCATCTTTCTGTTGCAACATCTCACCTTGGAGGAGAACTTGAGATGGACTTCTGCTTCATCTGTTAGGCTTTTCTTCAGCTGAGCCCAAGCTTCTCCAAGTGTGCTGAGAGAAGATGAAAAGGTACAATATATTTAATCAAATTTAAATGAAAAAAATATACATTAAATGTCAAATTTGATGTGTATTAATACATTTATTAAATACAAACACTTGCAT